>JAZAYU010000681.1:42155-103834 GCA_038501625.1 Corbicula japonica | reverse complement strand
TCTTCTTTTTGGCAGGCTAATTCATGTAAGGTAAGATTTTTTTATATTAATGTGTATTAAGAAGTTGGGAAGTAAAATATTAACATTCTGGCCATGGACTCTTAAAATTTCCAAAAAAGCCTCATTTTGAGCCCAATGATTTCAGATGAAGGGATATTTTTTCTTAAATTATAAGTATTTTGACTAATACATGTAATAGGCTGATAACTCCTAAAACTGGTCAAAATGACCCTTGAAATTCAGCAGCTAGTGCCTAGTGGAACCCCTGAAGTGATTAGTCAAGTCCCAGAATTTATAACAGAACTTGATTTAGACATGTCTAGACAATCAGTCAGTGTCTACATGTGGACTTCACTCAACAGGTGCAGATATTTTCATAAAACTTAAGGCACCTTTAAAGTTTTAAACTGTGGCTTTAAGTTTGACACAATGGTGTTTGACACAATGGCTGCTTTTGTTAAAGTCCTATAAGAAATCTAGTTTTGTTGTTGTTTTGTTCGTTCCAGTAACGAAAGTTAGTAGACTTAGGAAAATGACTAAAATTTCATTAAATTCATCGAACTATAGATGGTGAGTTTGTAATTAACTAGAAATTAGAATGTGTCCTCGGACACTGATTCCCCCACTGCTGCAACAACAATTGTTATAAGAAAGGGCCATCACTGTGGTAAAAATGGTCGCAGGAAAAATCCTTTCTTAATGATCATCTACATCCTGCTAGATCATCTGTGCAAGTTTGAAAGAAATCCGCCTGATAGTTTAGAAGGAGTTCATGCCACAAGGTTTGGGGGACCTACAGATGGCTGAGTGCAACTCTATATGCCTCCCGCTTTGTGGGGGCATAAAATGCAGAAAATAGCCAAATTTTAATGTTTAACCTTTATGATAATGGCAGAGGGCATGATTCTTTTATTCTTTATTGTTTGCAGATTGCTGATAAAAGCTGTTGGTCATATCTCTGGAGATGATGTTGTCCAGTACACTTGGAATGTTACATGCTTGGTGTATGCATCTGATACTCCAGCATACAACAGTTTGATGGTAAATGATAACTTAGTTGCCTCATGATTTAATAGATAAAAATGATTTTTGAAGGCAGATCACAGTTCAAAGGTCACTTAGTGGTTGTATTTGGAAGAAGTTCATTTTATTGTGTCGCCCTTCCGTCCGTCCGTCATGAAAACTTAACGTTGGCTATAACTTTGCCATTTCTTAATATTTCTTTATCAAACTTTCAAATTATATTGCTTATGACAACACGCTCAAGATGATGCCAAATTCTCAAGGTTACATTTGATGGAGTTATGCCCCTTTTTGTACTTGGATTTTTACACGAAAACTTAACGTTGGCTATAATTTTGTCATTTCTTAATATTTTTTCATCAAACTTTCAAATTATATTGCTTATGACAACACGCTCGAGATGATGCTAAATTCTCAAGGTCAAGGTCACATTTGATGGAGTTATGCCCCTTTTTGTACTTGGATTTTCACATGAAAACTTAACGTTGGCTATAACTTTGTCATTTCTTAATATTTTTACATCAAACTTTCAAAACTTTCAAATTATATTGCTTATGACAACATGCTCATGATGATGCCAAATTCTTTGATGGAGTTATGCCCCTTTTTGTACTTGCATTTTTATTCCGACATAGCACCAGAGGGCGACACAAGTCTTCAACAGAACAGTGAAGGGTATGCCTTTGGATCTCAATAGCTGTTACCTTATGCTTGATCCAGTCCTTAACTCATAATTAAAAACAACACTTGGAAAATACCATGAATGTTAATGTTGTTTTAATTTCTTGATCTTTTGTAGATATGTGTTGTTTGTTGTTGTTTTTTTTTTACAAAATGTCTAACCCATACTGCTTAAATCCCATGGGTGACCAGTGTTTGCCCAGATCAGCCTCTAGTTCACAAAGAAATAAAATACAGATAATTCTTAATACTTCTATACAATATAACATGCCATTTGTTTTTAATTTTCAGAGTAGTGATGGCTGTCTGTGCTGTTATGATATCACAACACTAAGAATGCTGGTTGATAATCCTCTTGGTTGTGTGGAAGGTATTGTGATCATTCTATCTGAATATTTCATTTTGAGACTATTCACTTGCTCACCATCATACTAAGGGGATAGTGGTTTAAAAGATTAGATCTGTTTTGCATTTCAAGTCACATTGGCTGTTCGGTGTGTGCACGTGACTTAGTCAATTAGTGCATCTGTCCTGATTTGTTTGGCCCGTAACTTTTACATACATTAAGCAATCTTGAATATATTTGGCATTAAAGTTTAATGAGCCGGAGTGTCATGTGCAAACCCCTCAAAGGTCAAGGTCATGGGGTCTCAAGTCATGTAAAAACTTTCCGGCCCATAACCTTAACATGCATTAAGCAATCTTGTTTATATTTGGCTTGCATGTTAATCTCAATAAGATGGATTGTCCGATGCAAACCCAAGGTTCCCATATCAAAGGTTAAGGTCACATTTAGGGGTCAATGGTCATTTGAAAGATTGTCCAGTCCATAACTTTAATACTCATTGAGAAATCTTTATTTATTTGGGATGCATGTTAACCTTATTTAATAAGTTATTGAGACAGCATGTCAAATGCAAGGTTTCTATGTCAAGGTCATATTTAAGGGTCAAAGGTCATGCGAAAGCCTGTCTGGCACATAACTTTTATAAGCATTGAGTCATCTTGTTAATATTTGGCAATAAGTCAATCAGGTGGGATGTAGCATGCAAACCCCAGGTTCCTTATTCAATGTCAAGGTCACATTTATGGGTCAAAGGTCATGTAAAAGCTTGCTTGCCCATTACTTTAACATGCATTAAGCAATCTTATTTATTTATGGCATGCATGTTAACCTCAATGAGACAAATTTCGCATACAAACCCTAGTTTCCCATCTTAAAGGTCAAGGTCAAATTTAGTGGTCATATGTCATTTGAAAGCTTGTCTGTTCTGTAACTTTTATACTCATTGAGCAATCTTGTTTACATTGGGCAGTAATAATAACCTTTATGAGACAAAGTGTCCTGTGCAGTCTTGTTTATATTTGTAAGTAGGCTCAGTGTGTTGCCAACAGGCAACAAACTACAGTTTTTGTTCAGTAGAAATAATCAGCTTGACTTATTCTTATGTGCTTGATAGTTAAAACTTACAACTAAGATATGAACATTTTAAATCTATTTAAATGTGAATTACCTGTAATATAGGTTTGACTGCCCTATTGATTACGATGACTACAGCTTTGATCTTTGCAAAGTAATGTAACTGTATTACATTTTGACAAAATTATGTTGTTGTTTTTTTTAAGGTAGACTTTTCTGCAAAAATATGTTTATTTAACACATGTGGAAATATTGTTTGAGGAAATTTAAGTTGCATTTGTTTCTTAGATAAAAAGAAAATGTGACGTTAAACATTGTGTTATCTTCTATTTTGTTTATTCTTTCAGATTCACCAAGTTACAGTCATGAGAAAATAATGTCAGCAATGTTGTGTAGTCATCATATTTTCAAACAGCATGAAATATTCTTCAGCGATCTGCTTCCGTTGTGATGACTGCAACTAGATTGAAAATGTCAACTTTGGAGGGCTTATCTTTTTCAATTTGTTTACAGCATATATATGGATCAGTTCAAAGTTGAATCCAGGCAGAGGCTTTGGAACATTTTTTAAGTGAATCTTCAGTGGAATGGCAACACCTTATTATCATGAAAATACTTCAAATAAGGCTAAGTCCTAACGAGATTTTGAGTTCTAACCCTGTGTTTTTGGAAATTTATAACCAGAATACAATCAAGTGAGCTGTGTAATACAATCAAGTGAGCTGTGTTATATATATTATAATCAAGTACACTGTGTAATATAAACAAGTGGGTTGTGTGTAATACAAACCAGTGAGCTGTGTAATGCAATCAAGTGAGCTTTGTAATACAAACAAGTAAGCTGTGTAATGCAATCAAGTAAGCTTTGTAATACAATAAAGTATGCTGTGTAATACAATCGAGTAAGCTATGTATTTTCAGAATTTTTAAAATCATCACTTTTTGTGGTGTCAATCATCCAATTTCATTGTGTGTGATAATCTGCCAGGAAAGATGAAGAGCTGTTTGTTCTCCACTGTTAAGTTAAAGTCTTTCTGTGGAAAAAAATGCTAGGATTGCTTGATTCTTGCAATTTAAATTATCAAAAGATACAGATTAGATAATATGTGGGCTAATAGTATATACCCAGAAAATTAGCTGAAAATATTGAAAAAGTAAAACTTAGGTATAACACTTTTTATGAAACTTTCTGATCACCATGCTTATATTAAATTTTAACCCGTTACTATAAGATCCACACATCTGTGCCATCTGATCAGGATCTACACTGTTCTCTTTTTAATTTATTATGTTATTTCTGACCAAAAAGCATAAAATGCAGATCCTGATCAGATGGCACAGGTGTGCTGGCTGATCAGGATCTACAATGGTTGCACATGCATAAAAATGTGTATATATGGAGGAAAGGTTTAAGTGAAGTTCCAGATATAGATTGTATTTCAAAATTGTTTTATTGTAGAAAATATTTTGGGTGACCCTCCAGTAAATCTCTACCAAATTCGTTTCATTATAAACATGGCCACCAATGGTAGAGGGTTTTTTTCACATGAAAAGACCTGTATTGATTAAATTTGAAAATATTTGGATTGTAATATGAAAAATTATGATTAACTTACTTAAAACAAGTAATCATTTCATCGCAACTACTTTATTTCTCAACTGTAATGATTAAAAATTACTGTTGGTGTAATGTTTATCTGACTACATTTTCAATACATGTTTGTTGTTGCCAAATCAGACATGTTTTTTAAACAATATCTCTAATAGTTCAGTATTACTATCTACACACAGGTGAACATTTATCCAGTTTTCATCCGGTTTGAAATCTGTAATTAATGTGGAAAATTATCTCTGGTTATGTTGATATTTATTATGTTTTTTTTTTTTAATTTATTCTTTTTAAAGAAATACTGTGGAAATACCCAATATATGAAGAACATTTGTCAAATCATTGATACCTTCCACAGTATACTGTTAATTCTGTTTATCAAAAGTGATTTACTGACAACTTGGTCTTGGAATGATATTGCACTATAAAATGTTTTGTGTTGAGAATCTTGTTTATTTTTTACCTAACAAGTTTGTAATTGTAATTACATATCAAGAATCTGGAGAAATAGAATTATTTGCTCAATAAAATTTATCATATGATTGCAGTTACACTGAGCTCCAGTTTCCAAAATCACAAGTAGACATAAAACTTGTTTGGAAAATTTAAATTTCCCATATGGTTCATATAGTACAAACATTCTTAGGTTGTTATCTATTCTTTCAACAAAGTGATTAGTGAATGCAATTCTATTTTAGTATTACATTCCTAAAGGGATGAAACTATCATGTTGCTAGTGTTTACATGCAATAAAACACTAGTCTTAGCTTCCTTGTGCAAATTTGTGAAAATAATGTAATGTGAATTTACTCGATAGATGGTTCTTGTTAAGCTGTTTTTAGGTCTAGACTGTACTGATAATTTTTGTTTTGCACACTATCATATTTTTGAATTTGTTATGTATTGGTGATATGTTTGATAAAAAATAAATATATAAAGGAACATGTTTTAGTGTTAGTTGTCTTTTGTCAAGCTTTGAAGATTTGATACATTTTATTTGTAGACGGACCTGAAATTATGAGCAGAGTTATCATTAAATTACTTCCACAGCAAACAGCTTTTTTGTCCAGAACTGCAGGAAACTGCACCATGGCAAAAATGACTGGACCCTTTTGAATACTTAAAAAGTAATTCTGATAACCAAAACAGTACCAGTACCAGTACCACCGACTTAAATGAACTGACTAGTGACTACAGTAAATGGCTTTTTAGAACCATCTAAAAGTAGTAGATCTACCATAGACTACAATACATTTTCCTGCCAGGACCACTGACAACAATACCAGGTAACTGCCTCCACACCAACAGCAACATAAACAACAGTATAACTCTTCTCTTGTTCCTCGCACAAAAACTGCCTCTCATACCACTGACATTGAATACCTTACCAGAAAAGTGTACCTCCGACCTTTCCAAGTACAACTGTCAAATTTACTATCAATTACCAAACATAGTAACTTCCATAAGCAATAAATATACTATCAAAACTTATGGACAAGCATGCAGTTGCAGCAGGATTTCGTGTATGTATGAACCCTACCGACTGCATGTCAGAAAGTATAACGATACAGAACTAAGAGTAGACCCTGTACATTGCTACTATAGGCCTATATGATATCGGGCCACCACGTGATTGAATTTTCGTTAAATAAGACTATATAATGTTGTCTCGATAGCGAAATAGCTCAAACGTACTATGTTCTATATAAACATATGATTGAAAATGGACAATTTAGTAAATCTTGTGTTCATATTGTTAGACTGGTGTATAGACTAAAGTATATTAGTCAGAATTGTCATATGTTTTCGCGTCAACGAAGGTTCTTATTAAACACTAACTACGCATTTTTATCGGTTTATACTAGTGCACAGTTGTACAAAAATGCGTACTTATAGACGGAACTCCAGTATTTCAAGTTATACCTATTCCTTTACAGAAATAATATGTATTTTTATTTGGCTTGAAAAGACGGTACGTGTCGTACAGAGACCTCGCTGTGGTCAGTGCACTCAAGATGCAATTAAAGAAAAACGTTTGATTACAACCTAATTGTGAAATATGCACTACTCATTATTTCTTTTAACACACTTCATAAATGATTATAATTTTGATAATTGATTTAATTCTTCTTACTATTGTAAAATAGATTGAAGGCACTTGCTCTTTTGAATGTCTATAAAGTAACGATTTTAATGATTAATATATGGAGGATTCAAAAGTACTTTTCCAGTACATGATTGATGGTAACAATCTAGTGTGCAACTGTCCACTATTATTCAGTACACTAATTCTTGTGCTACCCAAATAGCGACTTACTTGAGTGGTATCCTATATAATGAAATTAGTCAATAAATATACAGTTCAGTGTACTATTTAGAGATCTGCTAACCACATTTGACATTCGAAAAATCTTTTAGATTCTCAGAAGTGCCAAAGCAAGTTTAATGAGATCTAGCTAGCGTATGCAGTTTAGAAACTTCATATTTTGAAATTATAAAAACGATGTTTTGTGGTAACATTCAGTAAGCTTTACCTTTACTTTTGCTTTAAGTCCTCAAAGTTTCATTGAACTTTCTTGTTGTTGCAAAGTTAACCCTTTACCCCATGGGATATTGCTGTTATCAATGTGATGACATCTAGATCTGCCGGTATGTGTGGTCTGATCAGGATCTACACTGTTCGCTTTTATTTATTAGGATATATTTGACGAAGAAGCGAATTGTGCAGATCCAGATCAGATAGCCATTGGATGTGCCGGCTGACATGGATCTGTACTGGTCGCGCACGTGATATATATGGAGTAAATAGTTAGAGCAACAAAACATCAACAACCTTAAGTGTTAGGTTGAGTTTGAAAAAAAGGTAAACATGTACTTCTATAAGTAGCACACGCTTATTCCTCATTAGAAAAATCCTGGCGCTGCTAAAAACCAAAGATCTCAACCTTGCCGTGGTGGGGTGGACTCCGGATGCTTCGAAGTCGCAATTTAATGTTGGAAACTGTATTACCATTTTATTTCAAATATTACTGATGATAAACCAAGGACTACGCAAATGGGAAACAGGTGACCGGGAGACTAGAGGTATTGTCCGCGCTTCCGACATTGTTTTTCAATTGTTTTATGTGCGTAATGCTGTCAATAGAGATTATGAACCTAAACAACGCCTATAAATCTGCTATTTGCTCACGAAAATTCCACGCTCACTGGTATCGTGTAGATCTCACGCAATTCTGGCATGATTACACACTATAATATTATAGAGTCGCGTACGTTCAGGAGATTAACGTTTTTGGAGGACTCGAACCTCTGGTGATTATGGGTCTGTGGCCGTGACAGGGCGTTCAGAGGGAAAGAGTATACTGCTCATGATACAAACGTTGTAGTTCCTAAAATTCTAACTGTTCGGCCCATTTTCAAAAACTGAAATGCAAGCTACTGAGCCAAATCAGCTGCAGCGAATAGAGGACACAATTATTGTGCTAGGCTATTATGCGCTGGCACATATACCATATTAGTGTCAGCAAACGGTCTTTTTATTTTTACGGATATATAACAGAGTTTGGTGAAACTGAACTGCTGCTATAGTACAATTACCTTGAACAATAACAAAATAGTACGCTCTTATTTACCTTTGAGATGACCGACACGTTGTAAGTGTAATAATGAGGGACCCAGATTCATAAGGTTATTTCTGATCATGAAGTGAAGTGTAGATCCAGCTCAGATCGCTTAGATCAGGATCTTAATTGGTCGCACATGATTTAAGGCATACAGTGTAATCCATTAAGTAAAGTGTTAAGCAAAATGAAGTCTAAACAAATTCGCAAATCAGGTGTAGCAAAACTGGTTTATTGTTATCTTTATTCATATAAGCGAATATATATAAAAATGTTATCTTACACAAAAATACAATTCACAAAACTAATATATCATTTCATGCTATAATTAATATTGAATTTAGAGCAATATCAAGTATTATCAATAGACTAGTATATGATTGATAAACAGATAGGACACCAATTACAGTACAGTACTATAATATTACAAGATACACCTGAACTATCTGTGATGATGAATGAACTACTAACTTAAAAATTATCACTGGAAAATTATTTTAATTCGTCCATTTCTTCCATTAGTTCATTCTTAGTTGTATATACAGAGTAGCATGCTTATGACTGTCTACTTATTCATGAGCAGCTATATAGCAATACTAACAGTGATGATGAAAACGTTTACAGAATCAGTGAAATTCCAGTTCAGAAAATTTATTAACATAAATATCAAATGAAACTTTAGAACATACTAGATCGGTGTTCACTGGTGTCAACCTAGGGTACCTTGTTAGAATAAAAAACCTATTATATATCATCATCACAACCTTGTCATAAGCAATATCATTTGTAATTTTAATGAAGAAATGTTTAGAAATGGCAAAGCTATAGCCAATGTTACATTTTCACGACAAAATCCAAGTACAAAAAGGGGCATAACATCATTCAATGTGACCTTGACCTTAACATTTTGGCATCATCATGACCCTGTTGCCTGGACAATGAATTTGGCAAACAAAGTTTTCATGACAACATCTTAGAAAAAAAGGCATATAACTCATAAAATGTGATCCTGCCCTAAAGATTTAGGGTCATCATGATCCTGTTGTCATGAGCAATATAATCTGAAAGTTTGAATAAGAAATATTCAAAAAAATGGAAAAGTTAGAGTCAATGTTAAGTTCTTGTGATTGACGGACAGACAGACGAACAAAGTGGTCCCAATGTATAGCATTTTCTTCGAAAGGGTGACAGATCTTGAATCATCTGATGATGCAAATCCAAATTCAACAAAAAGCTGCAAGAAAACATAAAATATTACCAAACAGAAGTAAATATTGGAAAATCAAAAAGATATTTCAATGAAGATACATGTATATACATTTTTTCACAGAATGAGCACCAAAATTAATGTATTCATGATTGAGGTATCTATGATTGAATACAAATTATCCTGAAATTCAAAATTTAAACTATTTCTACCTTACACTGGTAAAATAGATATCCTCAATTTAATTTTTGCTTCAATAGTTTGCTTTATATTGACAATTTATGAAATTGCACCAAAATGTTTTTGTTTATGATGCTATGATAGTGTTTGACAGTCTCAATCTTGAACCAGTTATTTATATGTTCCCATTTGGAATATGATGTCTGCATGGATACTAGCTTGAAAAGAACAGTGAAAATGGAGGTGATAATCTGCTGTTTCAAAATTATTTTCACAGAGAAAAGTCATTATACCATTGATCCAGCTGTGAATGTATTTTCCAGCTAAATGTATTTGGTATCAACATGAAAGAAGTGAAGACAGCATTAAGAATGATCACATATGAGGCACACTTTTAATGACTAAGTTCTTATTATTGTTTATAGCAACTGTTTTCTTAAAATTATAAAAAGTGGGCCTTTATAAACTGATCCATTCTGACATGCTTAATAAGTACTGAACTTTAAAGGTTTATTTCTATATCCCCATGGCCATCACTAACTGAATATGATAAAAAGCATTTATATGTAAAACCAAAGTTTAACTGCTAAGCATTTAAGTATTTCTGCATCATGAAACCTGTGTAAACTCATGATTTAACAATCGATAATACTCTCAGTGACACTAATTAGACGAATTCCAAACGTTTTTGCACAACCATTAGATATGTCCGAGATCCATTTGTGTATTGCGCGTTTAGACAAATGCCTGATGAAAGAGACAGAAATGAATTTTAATACTGTTTTCTTAACTTTTGTTATTTACGGGGGATTTTTGTCTCCTGCCGGGGGATGGCTCTAAATTCCGGGGAATTCCACCCCCTCCAGATATGGCATGTACATTTAACATAGCATATATAAAATTTTCCCTCATAACCTATATTGCATTTGATCACACTACAAACAAAACTTCCCTAACAACAATTTTTTTATGCTGCTAACCTATAAGGCTTCTTGTTCCCATTTATATATGCCAATGGACAAAAGTCTTGACCGGTAGGAAGATTGTAACTTTTTGCATTCTAGTTTTCAACACGTTACTCTACCGGCAGTGCTGGCTCAAATTCGAAATTCCTCTTTACATTGAATGCATATAAATGTCCTCTTTCCATTGATACCAAATTTTTGCAGGTAGAGTAATGGCATTTTTGGATTTTACACATTTAAAAGGTATTATGGAAAACCATACCGGACAAAACTTTTGTCCATAAGTATATATGTTGGTTTTACAGTATAAGCATTCCTTTTGCAAGCATTTTCTGCATTCTTTTTTGAATTTCCATTTCTTGAGAACATGTTGAGAGATTTCTTCTATGATTTTCACTCTAACAATCATTTGTATTTTCTTCCAAAATATTGTTTTGAATTCGTTTACTTTTCCAATATTGTGTCATAATTAACAGATGCACTCACTCCTGAGGCAAGTTCCGAACGTTCTGTTGTAACAGTCCGATATTGTGTTTTATTTCCAACAGTGTAAAATGGTTTGAACTTGTAGATTAATGATAGTCTACTTTCTTTGGCTAACTATTAGAGCTGGAACATAATTCACTGTCCCTCTTTCCAATACAATTTCATTTCAATGTTCTTGTTCTGACATATACCACTTCTGATGAAAGTTTTTTAAATGCATCTGGATTATTGATGTTAATACCAGTATATTCTTAGTAGTGAAGATCATTGTAATGTATGTGATTTAATCTTGAAGTCTTCATCAAAAAGCAGAGTTTTCAACTTGGATCCCTGAAATCTGAAAGGAATATACACAAGCTGTCAATTTTATTCATAATGGGCTAATCCACATGAAACAATTTGTAACACACATCTTATCTTTATGCTGTTCTAACTCAATATTTGATACACTTAAGTAGTTTGTTTCACATGATTTTGTTAAAAACCAGCTCCCCTCCAAAAGATAATGGACTAATCTAGACATGACATATGTCACTCATCTCTGAAATTTATTGATTAACATATATACAGTTTCAAGTCATTATCTCGAACACAAGATTTTGTACAAACCTACTTACAAACTAAATGAACTGATCCACATGAAAAACGTATAACACATATCTTCATTTCAATTTAAACATATTTGTAGTTTCAAGTTATTATCTTCAAAACTGACGAAGTACTGTGCCCCAAAAGATTATGTAAAATTCTGCTTCTTTCATAAAAAATGGACTAATCCACATGAAAAATATGTCACGTACATCCAGATTTCATACCAAACAATATTTAAGTTTCATGTCAATATCTTCAAAACTGTAAAAGTCTGTACAAGATTTTATTTAAACCTGCTCCCCCTCCAAAAATGGACTGATAAACTTGAAAATATGTCACACACATCTACATCTTAGCATATGTTTGAAGTTTATCAGAAACTGTATCAGAAACTTTTTGCAACAGACCACCTGACCAACGAACCAGATGACGACTCCCTATATAGCCCCAAATTTCGTTTGAGGGGGTTTAAAAAAGACTTGATGCTTGTTGGCAACATGTTAAGCCACAGACTTATTTTTTGTCACAAACCAGAATTGTCATAAAAGAGAAGCATGAGCCCAAAGTATGCGCATGACATTGAACAATGACTGAACTTCAAGGTTGGGCATAACCCAATTTCAAATACATGTCTGGTAATAATGGCCAAATTATGGCCAAGACACAAAACTGGAATTAATGGACCTTTTTGCACAGTGTGACTACCATATGCAACTACTAACCAGAAACTGTTACCTTGACCTTTAAAATAGGAACTGGGGTTTGCACATGACACTTCACCTTAATGAACATTCACGCCCAATATAAACAAGATTGCTCAATCCAAAGTCAAAATAATAAGCTTGACAAGAACTGAGGTAACCTTTGACCCTTACTGCGACCTTGACCTTTTGAAATGGGGACCTGGGCTTTGCTTAGACACTCCGTCTCACTGTGGAAAAAATTACAAAATATGAACAAAATTGCTAAATGAATGTGAAAGTTAATGTCCAGACAAGATCTGATTTGGCCTTTGTCTACTGAGACCTTGACCTTTCAGATGAACAAGATTGCACAATGCATACCAAAGTTTTGGGCCTGACAAGATCTGACATGATTTTTGACTCAAAACTGTGACCTTGACCTTGAAGATGGGAACCTGTGGTTTGAGTGTAACACTCCATCTCACTGAGGTTAACATTCATTCAAATTATAATTCAGATGGTTCAGTTCATGTCAAAGTTATGAGATGGACAAGCTCTGACCTTGACCTTTGAGATGAGAATCTGGGTGAACATTGTGAGTGACACTGTTTCCCTGAGATTAATATTCAAACCAAATATAAACAAGATATTTGGCCCTGCCATGAAACAAGTTTTTTTCAATGTTTTTAAAGTCATCCTCCAAACTGAAGTTATTAAGCAGTTATGGGCCATAACTTATGGCCCGAAATCCAATCACAAGCTAGGTCTTCATGCAAGCTTGCTATATCAAAAGTTTCAATAAGATTGGTTTATTCAAACTGAAATATCTGACCAAAACTTTTTTCTATTTTAGTAACAGAGACATTGACCCAATCTAATCCCAAGCTAAGTTTGCACATAAACTACCTACAACAAAATATCAGCAAAATACCTCTATTTAAACACAAATTATTTTGTGGAAACTATTTGTCTCTTTTAAGTAACAGTGACCTGGAACTTGGCCCAACTGGCCAATAGCTAGGTCTTCATGCAAGCTTGCTAAATACAAAGTTTCAGCAAGATTGGTTTATTAGAACTGAAGTTATTGACTGGAAACTGTTTTCTATTTTTAGTAACAGTGACCTTGACCTTGATGCTACTGGCCCCAAATGCAATCCCATGCTAGGTCTTTATGCAAGTTTGCTATATCCAAAGTTTCAGTAAGATTGGTTTATCCAAACTGAAGTTATTTGTGTGGTACCTTTTTTCCTTCTTTCCTTCCAGGGCACATCTTTTTGCAATACAAAGAGGATGCCTGCAACTTCCACCAAGCTGTCTCTTCACACAAATTTGCTGAAAACAAATAATATGGAATGTATTTATAAATGACATCCATTAAAATTTGGGCCCAAGATCATGAAACTTAATCAGGAGACCAGTCTCAAATCTCAAGCATCTGATTGGCTGAAATGGCAACCAGTAAGCATTTCAGCCAATCAGATGCTTGAGATCTGAGACTGGTCTCCAAACTTAGTTTAATGGTCTTGGACCCTGAATGATCATTATTTGATACAGATGCTTAATGTTGTACTGTAAAGAAATAATTATAAAATGAGCTATTTTGCTGAAAAAAGACCAACCAGGCTTTGTTCTTTAAGGTAACCGCAGTATAAGAGAACTTGGCTTGGCAAGTGTTAAGTTGGTGTACACTGGGAATCTTGTTAAATACCCCATCTCATAATTCAGAGCACATCTTTCTGCGGGCAATGTTCCTGTATAAGATGAATTTCTGAAAATGGCTTTTTCTGTTATGTGCAAGAATATTAAAGTTCTGATATAAATGTATGAATTTAAAGCTATAATATACCGAGTAACGTGGCTTTCTAGACTTGGTCGCATCGTGTACACAGTTGTCCCAGCATCAGTTGTCTCCACTGCAATTCCTCCTGAAGGACAGCAATCACCCGTAGGCTAAAATTATATTAAGCATACTTCAATTTATTAAAAAAATTATCAATTTATTATGAATGTTCCCAAAAATAAAAGCTAAAGAAACTTGATTTTTAGAAAGGTCTTTATACAAAATAATCAGTTCCTTTGATAAATATTTATCAATCATGATTATCTTTTAACAGGAAAAAATCAAAGGATTCCACTCCTTCCACAGTTTAATAAAAAAAAATTTCTCCAGTCAGAAGAAATGTATGTATAATACATGACCACCAAACAACTACTAATCTGGTGTGATGATGATGGCAGGTAATGGCAAATGTATCCACTAACTACAGAAATCTGGTTAATCATACATTATCTCTAGAAACTCCCAAATAAAAAAAAAACATAAAATAAAAAATATGCTTACCATTTTAACAGTTAGTTGGCATATCTTTCTTTCTGTAAGGTTCTAGAACTATCCACACAAGTTTTTGCCATTCCACAATTGGACAGGCTCTTTTCACAAATGGACATCAGCCTCAATCACTCTGCAGCAGAGTTATCAGCTCTTTTTCTACTCAAATGGAGTACAGCTCCTTTTCTACTCAAATGGAGTACGATCACCAGTAAAGTAGAGTTGTGTCTAAAACCCCAGTGCAGAGCTACATGAAAAATAATATTTCAACTTTTATTGCTATAAATTAAAACTAGAATGTGTCATAGGACACTCATGCTCCCACTACTACAACATTTGTAATAAAGGGCCATAACTCTGGTAAAAATGGTTGCAGGAAAAAATATTTTCTTTACAATCATCTACCAATCCTGCTTTATCATCTGAGCAAATTTGAAAGAAATCTGCCCAATAGTTAATGCGGAGTTGATGCCACAACTTTTGGGGGACGTACGTACATACGGACAAGTGCAACTCTATATGCCTCCCATTTTGTGGGGGCATACAAAAAGTTAAAATAACATAATAGTTTTAAGCGCTACAGGAATAGATAGTTGACAATCACATCTTTAACAATTTCAACCTTTTACTCCATGGATATGCCATTAATCACATGGTCAACAAAATCTAGATCTGTATGCAGATCTGTGCAGTCTGACCAGGATCTACACATTTTAAATAACCTCGGGGACCTGAAAGTGACTAGTGCAGATTTACAGAGTGACAAGTGTTAAACTCACTGCAAGGGTCTTCACACAGCTCTTTGGTACTGCTGGTTCTTTGGTTGTACTTTCTGAACAATGGCTTGCTCTGCAGGGCAGCACTTCGCAACACATCACATTGCTATTTGGAGAAGTAGAAAGAACTATGTCCATAACATTCCTGAAAACAAACACTCAGTGCAATGATATTAAATCCAAATACATACAAATATGTTTACACTTATCTTACACATTCCTAAGATTAAAGTCTTCATTGCATTTGACATCAATTGGTCCGGATAATGGCTTCAGCAGATCTGTGCACAAACTATTGGCCAGTGTACATATTTTCAGGGCTGCACAAACGCACTAGCCTGATGCCCGGGACAAGCTGAAAATCGGATCGGACAACCTCAGTTTTTCCAACCACTTGTAAGTGGGCTAGATCAATTTTTTTAGGCCACTTGTAAGTGGGCTAGCTCAATATTGCGGTGCAGTGTTGTAACAATTTTTTTGTCTTGTGACATTGACAGGCACACCTTTTACCCAAAGTTACTGCAGACAAGAATTTGGTGTTCCACAGAACACATGGTCGCCTAAAAGGATCCCTATGTGACTACCTGCTATCACAGGCATCACAAAAAAAATTTGATTATTGGCTTTGTTGTTCCAACAGCCATTAAACAAGCTGTGATAACACAAATTGTAAAATTTTAGTAATAAGAATATTTTAATGAAATGCACTTAAACAGTCAAAATGTTTTTAGTACCCTGGTAAACGTGATAAAATATTGATTCAATCCTTGAAATTTTCTTCCTTCATTTGTAAGAATTGATGAAATTTGATTCATTCCTTAAAATTTTCTTCCTTCATTTGTAATTGTGATTACAGAACCAGCTTTTCGCTTTTTTAGTCACATTTCTGAAAATCAGAGTTTCATTAATATTTTTGAAAACTAACAAAATATTTAACATATGCAAATATACTCATCAGACAGCCTTGTTAATGGGTTCAAAGTATTTGCATCCAACGGCCTTGTTAATGGGTTGAGTCCAGATTGAGGCTTAACATTTAAAAAAAAACTGCCGCATATTGAATATCATAGAATAACAAGATGCTTGCAAACATACAGAATTATAAACTGACTCATATAAAAATGTACATGGTCCTTTAAAAGAATTTAAGTGCTCTGGTTTTATTTACATGTAATCACATCTTTTTTTTTATTCTGCTGTAGTTCCATGAAATCTAAATTTTTGTATGAATATGTTGAAAAAAAAGAGAATTGATACTGAAATCAGAAGCAGCAGATACATCAGTATTGTTCAATTCAATGACACCCTATAATTGGGCCTTCCTCGGCAAGTGCATGGATTACAGAAAGTGATAGGAGTTTGCTTCTTGTAGTATTTTATTTAACTTACTTCATAGACAAGTATAGTAGAATGTAAAGAGCATCAGCCAGACATCTTATTGTGGTCTGCCTCAATTATATATTTTGTTTTATGTAAATTTGACACCTACACATATTTATGTTCCTAAGTTTCTGTTACACCACTGGTGAGATGTTGATTTAACAAGTAAATGATTATTTTTTACTGAACTACACATCAATTCTTTGGATTATCAAACAATTTATGATATGAGCCTGCATCTCCAAGTATATGTTTGTAGTAGTGTCCTTGACAGGTAGCCTCACTAGCTCAATTGGTAGAGTGACAGCACAGTAAGCCAGAGGTCCGAGGTTCGAACCCTGGTAAAGGCCTACACATTTTCTCCTGTTTCATTTGGTGCCCAGTAGAAATTGATTTACCCTTGAAGCTCTACTGGGCGAAGCATTGGCTGGGGTAGTCAATCTTAACCTGCGTTATAAAGACATTTACCGATTAAGTGGCTTGTCTCATTTAGAAGGGAGGAATCTAGTAGCGTCCTCAACAGGTAGCCTCGGTAGCTCAATTGGAAGAGTGATGGCACGGTAAGCCGCAGGTCTGATGTTCGAATCCTGGTCGAGGCCTACACATTTTCTCCCTCCTGTTTCATTTGGTGGCCAGTGTAAATCCATTTACCCTTGGAGCTCTACTAGGCGAAGCAATGGCTGGGGTAGTTGTTCCCAACCTGCATTGTTTAGACATTTGCCGATATAGTGGCTTGTCTCATTTAGAAGTGAGGAATGTAGTAGCGTCCTAGACAGGTAGCCTCGGGACGCTAGCTCAATTGATAGAGGGACAGCACGGTAAGCCAGAGGTCCGAGGTTCAAATCCTGGTCGAGGCCTACACATTTTCTCCCTCCTGTTTCATGTTCAACAAGTGGTGGCACCGGGTAGAAATGACTGATAGTAAATAAACTATGAAAACAGGAGTAAAACCAAATATGTTTTTTAACAATTTACCATACACTGGCAAAATCTTGCTGGATATATCCCATGCTACTGGCTACTATACAGTGTAGGCGTAGGAAAACTCCTGCCAAGAGAACATATGGGATCTGCTGTCTTCTGCTACATATCTGAAATTAAATAGGATGATTCTGCTTTTTGTAAGATATTTACCTATCTCAGGTGTAGCTTTTTAACAATGGATGGATCTGTTTCAAACACAACAATAATCAGAGTTGAATGAGTTGACTGCTACTGTAAAATGATTATAAATCAAGAAGCCAAATGTGTCACAACATAACATATTATGTCAGAAAAACAATCGGCGTCACACGGTAATATCTTTAAGCAAAAATACTCCAAAGCGCGGCACAACCAACTACTGTTTATCCGAAATTACATACACTTGAAGTTTTACTCGCGCGAAGCTGTGATAAAAATCAACACTAAACAGCTCGAGAGGCAAATTATCGAAACGGAACGGCCATTATGCAAACATCTAAAACTATACTTCATCTCTTACGCCAACATGCAGCTACAGCCAGCCAAGACTCGAAAGAATTGCCGAGAAAAATTATTCTCGTGACGCTGACTTGAATTTTAAAACGTCACGGGAGGTCATTAGTCTAATCTGAATACCCTCCCCTCTCTCTTCGTTCAAGTCCGGTCGGCTTTTCCCGGCTTTTCCCGTATTATCTGACGTGACGTCAGTAGTCACATGACTTTTTATTAGCAGGTGCGATTTGGGCGACGGTAGACCAAACTGCCTCTCAACAGACTATTTGTCTCAGCTTAGATAGATCTATATAATAATTTTTATCTCAAAAATGATTTCAACATATATGGCTGAGCAATGTATTTTGGTTAAACAATATAATGAATTTTTCTAAGCTACTTTGCTTCAAAATGATTACAATGATTTCTGAAATGATTGGGTGAAACACAATAATCAGGATTAGAATCAGCTGAACATATAACAATATTCCCAGGGCAATAAACCTCCTGGACAAAATAACTAATCTAAAACTAAGTTTCAACACAGAGTCCGAAACAAAACAATCTAACCTAAACTTCGAGCTCGCCCTCAGCAAACACGCTGAGCAATACAAACAAAGAACCACAATGATGTTCGGAACTCTTAAAACAAACCTGAGCAACTACGAGTTTCAAAATTATGCTCAACAAGGTTTGAACAATCTCTATTCAAACAAAACCCGAAGCACAAAATGTAACTTTAATGTACTCACTCACTCACTCACTCACTCACTCACTCACTCACTCACTCACACACACACACACACACACGCACACACACATGTGCGCACTCGTACACTCATGAAAATATCGGCAAGTGTACATTTATTAAAATCTATAAATTCATCACGGCCTGATAATAACTTGCTTTTTTGACTGCTTTTACGGAAATGCCAATTTTTGTATGAATTATGCGCATGACTAAGTGCTGATTTGATATCTATATTTTTGTCTTTGCCTTATTTTGTATATTGTTAATGAACAAAGGCATGATGTTTGCCGATCTTTCGATTAAATTGAAAGGTGTATATACCAATAAATATAATTTATATATGCGTCTTGCCTACGGAGCCCATTTTAATAAGAAAAAATATAATAACAAAAAATACGCGAGAATCACTCCGAGAAGTGATAGTGACAGAAATTGCTTGAATCAGTCATATTTTACACAACCGTTTATTTAAATCATGTTTCTTGTCATGAAATACAGTTGCTATAATATACATAACTACTTAACACGGTACAAATCTAGTCGCAATCTGGGTAAATGTGTAAGCGGCCCGGATCGCTCAGTCGGGACAGCACTAGAGAGGGTTCGCGGGTCTAAGATCTTGTTTTCTCATTTTCTCAAATAAGTTATTATGTATTGGCCTTTTATGTTATATCACAACATATAATTATGTATCATTTTAAATAAATACTGTTTAAAACAAGATCGTATCTCAGTGACTTTTTTGTTGGTATCTGTTGGAGGGTTACAAAAATGTGTCCGATCTGGGACACACAGACAGACAAACAGGTAACAAACAGAAAGGATAAAGAGTTTATTTGTTTTAACCAGTGTAAGATATATTTCACCGAGTGAGCTCCGGAATTCGTATTTTTCACTGGTAAAACAAATGTTCTTTTTATTTTATGCTTTTACTGCAAAATTTGCGTGAATTTGACAGAAAAGTTGCAAGAAACGGCGCCAAAACCGCTTGTTTATGACGTGACGTCATGACGTCAAATATACCAATTTGAACCCCTTTTCTAAACGTTCTCATTTGGTATGTTATGTGCGTTTGGGTACCAACGTGAAAAAATCAGTGAAAATAAAAATGATATTCCACTGTTTGAAAACAGTGAAATACCACTTGCAATTTATTTCACCGGGAAAATTCTATAATTCACTGAAAGGCATAAAATAAAATGGTATTTCCAAGAATGTGATTAGTTCATGTATCCAAGTCTCGCGATTGGAGACAGAAATAGAACCTTGCTTTGACATAAAACCAGGTAATCATTCCAAAATGGGAAAAACATATACTCAGCAAAAATAAAAGGTCTCTACTTTCATACCTGTAATTTTGTAAAATTAGGAAAAGAAAAATCAAAATTCAAGTTTGCATTTCTGTAGACATTGCAAAGAAATGCAATTTTCTTGAAAATCTGCAGTCACAACTGAGTTATCCTTCCCATTGTTATAAAGGGGCTTTCAGAAAGAAGTCAGTTATTACCAAAATTAATAACATTTAATGTTATTAAATAAATTTCCCCATTTCTCGTGGTCAATAAAATCACAAAATATTTATTAATAAAACAGATAGTGCTCGAAAAACAATGCTAGAAACTCCAATCATTTGCAATTAACTCCCTTTTAATTGAAATTTATGTGTTTTTTAATCCTTTATCAGTTGTTATTTGATAAGCAGTTGCGCTGGTCCTGTTTTGGAAGATTATGTTCATGATCAATTAAACTTAAAAAAAAACAACTGAGATCAACTAATAAAATACCATTCAAATCGTTCCTTTTTAAATGAAAATATACTAATGAGAATATAAGCATTAATGTGGATACTTTTTATTTGCGTTCAGTATATTATTATAATTATTTGTACGTGGTCTTATTCGTAATTGGTATACTACAGGAAAACAATTAAAGGATAAGCATGTGATAAGAAGGGAAGCTACTCGCGCATATTTGTTTCAATTTGCACCCAAGAGTAGTCCATCTTGGAACAGAAAATAAGTTAATGATAAAATTTAAGGGCTTACCACACTTCTCTCAACCACGCTCATCGATACAGACAAAATTATCAAAATCTCAATAATGGCACAATGCCGTTCAATAAAAATTTGCACAAATGAATGTTACTAATGTTTCTTTATTTTGCATACAGTAAGACAAGTTAGAAAAGTAAAGAAAAAAAGCTAGACCTAAAAATTCTTTAAAATTCTATTTACATTTTAATTCACAAACACAAAGCGATTCAAAATATAATTTTAAATTCCCACGTAAGTGCAATGATACTGACAAGTAAATGTTTTGTACTTTGTAAAAAAAAACTTTCAACTACTAAAAGAGAAATCAATGATTGTCATCCGTTTACGCGACCAGGAAGCGACCAGGTAAATTGAAGTTCAAACACATTTTTACTAACATCTCGTAAAGTTTACATATGTAAGTCACGAGGACACAATAAATTGTTGTCAGTATCATATTACTTATGTGGGCATTTAAAATGATGTTTTTTGTTGTTAAGTTTTTTGTGAATTTACGTAAATAGAAATTGAGGGAAATTTTAAATCTCGCTATTTTTCTTTATTATTCTAATGTGTCTTAGCATATGCAAAATAAAGATACATTAAAAACATACATTTGTGCAAAGTTTCATTTAACGGCATTTGCCATTATTGAGATTTTGATAATTTTCTTTTTATCGATGAATGTGGTTGGGAGGAGTGTGGTAAACCCTTAAAAAGATGAAAGGGAACTATAGATCTATAACAAACACACTGGTAAAATCATCTTTATGCAAGCATTCTCGCGTTCTATTATCATATTTTAAAAAACCAATTAATGTTTGAGTTAAACTTATTAAAATACTAATACCCGCAACGATACTTCAAGAGCCAAAGAAATACGGGTCAATCTCTGTATAAAATGGCTTCTGGTCTCAAACACAATATTTTTTTATAAGTTTAGGAGCGGAGACAAATGACCCAGTAATTTTAAAACTATGTATGGTTGTTTTCTAAAATATTCTGGAAGACAAAAAAAAAAGTTAAAAAGTCTTTTCTTTTATTTACAAGTACATGTCTGCTATAAAGGTGTGGAAAACATGAATATAACCCGGCACAGAAAGAAAAAAATCTCATCTTCGACAACATTACTTCCTATCCTGAAAAAGAAAAGAAAGTGTATCGGATGGTTTTCATGCTTGGACTTTTAGTAGCTTGGCATTTACTTTTTTGATTCTTACAAAGCATGATACATTTCGAATTTGTTCCTTTCAACAAATTACACAGGAATATAAAAGAACACTTAATTGCCTTATTATTATTCATCATTATTCTACCTAGTTATGCCTAGAAATGGCAAGATTTGAAAGCGTTATTTAAATGATGATGGACTCTGTACATTGGCATGTATGCTCGAAAGTCATTGTTGATAACTGTTTTCGGGTGGAATATAGTGCAATACTGTGGAAAGGGACTTTGAAACTGTGGTCTTAGTATAAATGTGGTCTTAATTTCAGGGTGGTCTCTATATAACGCTCCAACCATTTCACAAATGAAAAATCACATTTTGGCTGCCTTTTTAGTAAAACAGTATTAATGAAAGTGACAGGCACCTTAAAAAATACTGAATGTCTAAAACTTGAGAGGAAAGAAATAATGACATTTATCATCATTTTTATTACTTAAAAATCAGTGACACATATAGTATGATAATGATGAAACTCAAATGTGAAGCTATATAACAAAACAATATAACTCTTATTTATTATGATTGATTTAAAATTTCGATAAGTGGGAAAAAATCTCTTTACTACACGATTTAAAACACATGCGATCAGTGTAGATCTATTTAAGCCAGCTCATATGTGCCATCTGATCTGGATCTACATTGATAGCTTCTCGGTCAGAAATAATCTAACAAATCTAAAAACAAACAGTGTAGATCCCTATGAAACAGCATGGATGTGCCAGCTGATTTAGGTGATATTCCCCCAGTTAAAGATGGAAAGTGACTAAAAATGACAAGAATGTGAATTTCAGTAAAAAAAAACTGACCTGAACATTCTGTTGAACTGATATCAACATCATCAATAGCAATATCCCCATGAAATCTGTAACCAACATTTGCCATAATTTCAAATAATGTAATCGAGGGTAATGATTTTAGAACTTAAATCAATAGAAGCTTTGTGCCACTGTTCGCCCTGGTCTCCAGATTTTCTCCATAGCTCTGATGTGTTTCCATGACAGTCCTAAATAGAAAATTAAAATTTGTATACGTTGTCACAAAACGAAAAGCATTTATAATTTTGATCAGTATAGAGTGACTAAGCGTTCGTATTGTATTTTACTGTTAGGGCCTATATTAAAAATTCACAGAGGCATAATTACATGGTCACTTAAAACGCGTTTTTGTTTCTTCATTAAATGACCTTGGAATTATACATCTGTGACAGCCTAACGCTGCCTATTTACAGTTCTAGGTGGAGTACATTAATATCTTACATGTGGTCAATATTTATTGTACCATATTTATATAATACAATTTATACATTCTAAAAGCATTTGACATTTGATGGAGTGGGATGGAGCGATTTGGGTGAGGGTGGATACACATACGGGAATGTTCACGAAGTCTTTAAGTATTTTTTTACGAGTCGGACTTGAATTAATATCACAAAAAGTTTCTATTTAAAGTCTGTATTGTTGGTGGTGTTGTTGTTTCAGAATACAAATGTAAGATGAATTTTATTACCAAAATCAAAATAATACATGTATATTTATAATGTCAAGTATGTTTTGAAAGTTTCACATTTTGCATTTTGCAAAATAAGCAGTTTGGGCAAATTTCCAGAACATTTTGGTGATTTTAAGCTGAATAAAAACAATGGTCCGTATAATTTTACAGATTTACTTTTATTAATTGAGAATTATCTGGTATCGGTAAATAATGTTACTCACTTTAACGTGAGTAAATTAATTATTTCCTTATCTCATAATACGTAAAAAACACAAACAAAAACTTGGAATAGGTCGTTGTATTCAGCGGTAATATACATTAAAATTTTCAAATGTCTGTAAAGTCCAAGTTCAAGTTGCTCAAAAACTGTCCAAAGAGGTAGAAATCAGTGGGCCTGTAGTGTGCGAACCGTCCGAATGAAAAGCTGACATCCGTAGTTCTGGCTATTCAGCAGTCCAGAAGACGAACGGAAAAATTTTCAACACATCTGGATAAAGCTTCGTCTAATAGTACCACTCGAACCTGAAACTAGTGAATGGCCTTAAAATATCTATATTTCTTACATGATAAATAAATATATTGTTTATGACTAAGAGAAAACAGCAAAACTCGAAACACCTGAAACAAAAATAAACACTTTATTTACACCCATTTTTCAATTTATTCTCTGAAAGTTCTGTTAAACCTCGACAACCATCCAAAAATAATATTAACAACCTATAGGGCGGGTGGGCGGGTGCCGACATGTTTACCGCTGAATAGAAACGCCTCGAATGGTGTACACAGATAAAACCAACACTTAAATAGCCTAATCGCACGAGATACACGCACCTTTTCCCTCCACACTGACAATTACCGTCAAGTTCGTATTATTCGAAACGGAAATAATTTCATATAAATTGAGGAGGTTGTTGACATGTTTTCGTCTTTCGTCACATAGCCTGTCCATTGAAACTGGTAGATATACAGGCATAGAAAGAACAAATCGAATCTGTTTAAACTGTAACCAAAATTTTGTTGAAAACGAGTATCATTTCTTAATGTGCTGTCCTAAATAAAAAGAAATTAGAGGTAAATTCTTACCAAAATTTTGCCAAAGTTGGCCGAATCGTGATAAATTTGTCTCACTTATGAAAATCAAAAATAAAGTTACATTAGTGAAACTTTGTAAATTTTTGAAAGATGCTTTTCTGTTCAGAAACGCTGGTAACAATATCGAATGAACTGCATGTGATTTATGTAAAACTTTTATTATTGCATGCGTCACATAATAGAAATAAGTGTAATTTGGTTTTCTTTTTTGTTCGTTGCCAAAGTCATGTAGATGATGAGTTGCAATAAAAGTTTGTTGTTGTTGTTGTTGTTTTTGTTGTTGTTGCATTAATCCATGCTTAATGAACGGTCAAAATGAGGTCCGAAAATTTAATTAAATGATATATCTAAAGTATTGTTATTTATGTAACCATCAGAATTTGAATTATGTAACAAATAATCTAAGACTAAAAAGGGCATTATTGATAAACACTCTAAAGAGATATTATTTATGTAACAAGGGACATCAGAATTGAGTTATGTTACAAATAATCTAAGACTAAAAAGGGCCTTATTGATAAAAAAAAATCTAAAGAGATATTATTTATGTAACCAGAGACATCAGAATTTGAGATACTAGTATGTAACACATCTTAATTTAATTAAAAAGGGCCTTATTGATAAAAAAAATCTAAAGAGATATTATTTATGTAACCAGAGACATCAGAATTTGAGATACTAGTATGTAACACATCTTAATTTCATTAAAAAGGGCATTATTGATAAAAAACAATCTAAAGAGATATTATTTATGTAACCAGAGATATCAGAATTTGAGATATGAAACACATCTTAATTTAAATAAAGGACATTATCGATAAAATGTGTAAAGAGTTATTATTTAGGTAACCAGAGGAATCAGAATTGGAGATATGTAACAAAACTTTCACTAAAAAGGGGACTTATTAATATAAGATCTAAAGAGTTATTATTAATGTAACCAGAGGTATCGAAATTCGAGATATGTAACAAATCTTAATTAGACTAAATGGGACATTATTGATAAAAGATTTAAAGAGTTATTATTTATGTAACCAGCGGCATCAGAATTTGAGATATATAACATAACTTTGACTAAAAAGAGCATAACTGATAAAAGATCTAAAGAGTTAATGTAACCAGAGACATCAGCATTTGAGATATCTTACCAATCTTAATTAAACTAAAAAAGGGCATTATCGATTAAAGCTCGAGGAGAAATTTTACAGCCGCCTCGCGACACAAAAAAACGCTTCTTTGATATTTAAATAGATGAAAAAGGTACTTTGAAAGCTACAGAATAAGACAAATATTAAAATATTGCAGGCTCAGTTATATTTAGCCTGTTCATGGTCAGTAATGGAAATTCATATTACTGTCTACGTCGTTAAGCTCGTGGTTGAGCACAACATAATATTTTCAAAGATATATGTATCGCATATACCGTGCTAAACGACCTTCAAAGGGCAGAATTTTTACAGCAATGACAGAGATATTTTACAGCTGCCTCAAGTCACAAACTACGTTTCTCTGATATTAAAAATATGAAAACAAAACTTTGAAAGCCTCCGAACACGACAAAATAAAAAAATATTGCAGACATGGACGAAGAAACGTCAAGCAAACTAGGCAAAGCAGCAAACTATGGTTTAAAATCAGGTTTCCGTAATACATAAATTATTAAAAGCTGAATCCCAAAGGGAATTTCTAACCATAAAATGTCTCATTTATACTGGTTTAATGTACTTTGGAAAATTATGGAATTTGTCGGGAGGGTTTTTACCGTCTCCTCTGCAAAATTCAAATAGTTTCATTTGTGTTCGTTTATTTGTAAAACTGTGCTGGTCTATTATTTAACCGCTTTAAAAGTTTAAATATGAAACTATTAAATATTTCAGGAATTCTTGTTTATGTTATCAAATGTTTCATAATTTGAGATACGCAACACATTATTTTAGTTAATGATTATCTCAGGCTTGCTCCCCTACATAGACACGTAGGAGCAAGGTATCAAAAATTAAACAAAGACGTAGTGGGCTTATGATTTATCAATATCGCCTTTTCAAGACCGTTTAACACTTTCAAAGTTCCTTGTTCGTCTGTTTTAATATCACAGTAGCGGCGTTCGTGTCGTTGGCAGCTGCAAAAGAGTCTTCCTATACAAATAGTCAGTGTTGTTGTCAATTTAGCTCTTTGAAGGTCGTTGACCACGATTCATATAAATGAATATATCTTTTTCATCCACACCCCTTCTGTTCCTTAAATTACTAGAACTATATATGGGTTTAAGTAATATCTTAAATCTTTCAACTTTTTGTCAGAACTAAATGAGATTTTTTCCTACTCGTTTAATGATTTAAGAGTTCCTATGTCTTCCCCATACATATATTCCCCATACATATAATACCATAACGAAAGACGCTGAGAACGGCCAGCCGGAAATAACTGTGATATCAGTATTGCATATTCGCCTTCTTTTCTTGGCGCTGATGTTTCGATAAATAAATATTTTCCTACGTCTGAAATAGAAAGTAAATGTTTATTTTAAATTAACAGTTTAAACAATTTATGGAGCCATTAAAGACGTTTTATTACATATTTTTCATCCATAACTGGCATGAAACACATACCATACTTTACGTTTGTATCATCAATGTTATATCAGCAGTGCTTGCATTTAAAAAACGTTGATCTATATCAGCCATGCTTTATCAGAAATGCTTGCATTAAAACGTTGGTCTACATATCAAAAATGCTATATCAGAAGTGCTTGCATTGGAAACTTTGGCGTGTATCAGCAATGCTATATCAGAAGTATGTGCATTGAAAACGTTGGTCTTAATCAAAAATGCAATATCAGCAGTGCTTGCATTTTTAACGTTGGCATATATCAGCAATGCTATATCAGCAGTGCTTGCATTGCAAACATTGACCTTTATCTGCAATGCTATATCAGCAGTTAAGTGTTTGCATTATAAACGTTGGCATTATAAAGCAATGCTATATCAGCAGCGCTTGTATTGTAAACGTTGTCTTATATCAGACATGCTATATCAGTAGTGCTTGCATTGCACACATTGTCCTTTTACAGAAATGCTATATCAGCAGTGCTTGCATTGTTAACGGTGGTCTAAAACAGCAATGCTATATCAGGATTGCTTACATTGAAAACATTGTCCTATATCAGAAATGCTATATAAGCAGCGCTTGCTTTATATACATTATCCTTTATCAGAAATGCTATATCAGAAGTGCATGCATTGAAAACGTTGGTCTATATCAAAAATGCTATATAAACAGTTCTTGCATTGTATAGGTTGGTCTATAAAGGCACTGCTATATAAGCAGTGCTTACATTGAAAATATTGTCCTATATCAGAAATGCTATAACAGCAGTGCTTGCATTGCAAACATTGTCCTTTATCAGAAATGCTATATCAGCAGGGCTTGCATTGCAAACTTTGTCCTTTATCAGAAATGCTATATCAGCAGTGCTTGCATTGTTAAAGGTTTTCTGTCTAAAGCAGCAGTGTTTTCATTGAAAACCTTGGCCTATATCCGCGATGCTATATCAGCGGTGCTTGCATTGTTAACGATGGTCTAAAACAGCAATGCTATATCAGCAGTGCTTGCATTGTTAACGATGGTCTAAATCAGCAATGCTATATCAGGATTGCTTATATTGAAAACATTGGCCTATATCCGCGATGCTATATAAGCAGCGCTTGCTTTATATACATTGTCCTATATCAGAAATGCTTTATCAAAAGTGCATGCATTGAAAACGTTGGTCTATATCAAAAATGCTATATAAAAAGTTCTTGCATTGTATAGGTTGGTCTATAAAGGCACTGCTATATAAGCAGTGCTTACATTGAAAAGTTTGTCCTATACCAGAAATGCTATATCAGCAGTGCTTGCATTGCAAACATTGTCCTTTATCAGAAATGCTATATCAGCAGTGCTTGCATTGTAAAAGGTTTTCTATCTAAAGCAGCAGTGCTTTCATTGAAAACCTTGGCCTATATCCGCGGTGCTATATCAGCGGTGCTTGCATTGAAAACATTGTCCTATATCAGAAATGCTATATCAGAAGTGCTTGCATTGTTAACGGTTTTCTATCTTAAACAGCAGTGCATTCATTAAAAAACCTTGGCCTTTATCAGCAATGCTTTATCGGAAGTGCTTGCATTGAAAACCTTGGTCTATATCAGCAATGCTATATCAGCAGTGCTTGCCTTGAAAACCTTGGTCTATATCAGCAATGCTATATCAGCAGTGCTTGCCTGAAAAACCTTGGTCTATATCAGCAATGCTATATCAGCAGTGCTTGCCTTGAAAACCTTGGTCTATATCAGCAATGCTATATCGGAAGTGCTTGCATTGAAAACCTTGGTCTATATCAGCAATGCTATATCAGCAGTGTTTGCATTGAAAAGGTTGGTCTATATCAGCAATATTATATCAGCAGTGCTTGCATTGAAAACATTGGTCTATATCAGCAATGCTATATCAGCAGTGCTTTCATTGAAAACCTTGGCCTGTATCAGCAATGCTATATCAGCAGTGCTTGCCTTGAAAACCTTGGTCTATATCAGCAATGCTATATCAGCAGTGCTTGCATTGAAAACCTTGGTCTATATCAGCAATGCTATATCAGCAGTGCTTGCATTGAAAACGATGACCTGTATCAGCAATGCTATTGTTATGCTCTAAATTGTAGGTATTTTTGTTTTCGCAACTTATATTGTATTTCGAGTTTAAGTTAAAAAATTACCTTAAAAGTTTTCGCATTGTAATTTTCGTAAAGATATTGAGATGACAGATTTCATGGAAAATTTTTGGCAACTAACAAAGATTATAATCTAATCAAGTCAGCGGCTTAAACATTTATTGAACAAAGAAACTTTTAGATGTCAGACAGATAAATTATTAGATAATCCCTTTACTTAATTACTTATGCTGATTTCGGCCTTTGAAGCCATAAATGTCATCCTAAGACGCGATTATGACACGCGCTTGTGGATTCAGTCCAGGGGCTGAAATTTTACAGCGTCCGCAAGATTTCGGGGTTAATTTTGATTGGTCAAAATTCTAATTAATCTTATACATTTTTGTAACAATAATTTTGATTGGTTATGATTTGCAATGCAACAATTAAATTAGCAGTTCCTTTCCAGTAGGAATCACTTTTGTATTTGGATTCCTAAAAGTAAACAACATTAAAACAATATATTTGGAAAGGAAACTCTTTGTGTCTTTTTAGGACAAACCGTTGGAGACCCTCTTTTAGGGGCAAATCCCATTTGACCAGTGAGTCGAGCATTATTGGAGCACAACACGTGGCGGAGAATGTATGGATTCCGACCTCTAAATTAGCAAGCGAGTACCCCCAGGAGAGATCCCCATGGCTGGATGCCAGATAACATAGAGAGGAGGGAGGAGGAAAACAAAATGAGGAGAAGGCAGAAGATGCGCCCGCCATAAAAAGGCACTATGGGAGTAGATACAGTTGTAAATAGTGTAAATGATAATCTATCAATTGGAAAAATGAACCATCAGTTAAGCCTAAATTTAAATTCATGGGAACAGTACAAGGAACACAACTTAGTAAAGTTAATTATTATTTAATGGATAAACAGCTAAATTAAATTTGATTCAGTTATTTTATATGGAAAAAATGCCAGAACAAGAGAAATTGATTATTGAGTAAATGTACTAAAACTTTTGTGGTACAGTGTAAATTATCATTGAACTGTTGGAACGCCCGAATAGAGAAGAGGACCAAGCAAAAGACAAGCCAGGAACAGACAAAGACGTGCCAAGGGAAAGACAGAAGAAACATTGTTTTAATTTATACTTTTTGATTTGCATAATACTTATGTATGTAACAGGTTAATGAATTTTATCATTATGATTATTAATTTATTTATGTTTCAGGACACAGGCACAGGTTTATTGCATTTTATTCCTTGATTGTTTATACAGTGAACTGGTATTAAGAATTCTTTATAAAAGAAATTCTGACTCTATAGTGCTAGGTTTTGCAATGCTGGCCCTGCATTGCATAATCAAAATATTTCAACGATCTGTATTACATTCTTTGATATTATGAGGTTTATCTGCTGTTCATGTCCGAACATATTTGTTCATTATCACTGTTTTTGGTATTTGCATATTTTGGTATAAATTAAAAACTGAAAGTGAAAGAATTCACCCAAAGACGTTATAAATGATAAGATGTTTTTAACTAGGGGTTTTCTGCACTTTGTGTAGTGGAAGAAGTTGCCCGATGATGTTTTTAATGAGTAGATGTTATTAACTAAGGAACTTCTGCACTAAACACTATAAGACTCTGTAAATGAGCACTAGGTAACTTCTGCACTAAAAATTGTAAGACTCTTTAAAGCAATCTTGTTAAAAACTTGGTATAACCAGTAAGATATTAAAGGGCTTGGAGTTCAAACAATATAGGGCAAACATTATTTATAATGTTGGTACAAACAGTACACAGATAGTAATATTGTTAAAAAAATAATTTGCTGTAAAAAAAACATTTACAAGTTTTTAAGATAAAAAAAATATAAATTACGAGAAGTTAAACTTAAAAAGTTAATTACATTAAAAATTAGGCCTGGAAGGATGTTGGTTAGGGTAATGTTAATAATTTAGTAGTGACACTAGTAAAAGTAGTGATAGTTTAGTTAATTATATTTGTTATGGTGTTGGATTTAAAAGGTAAAAGCAAGGTAATCATTGATACTTAAAAGTATTTTGATACTGGTATTTTTGTTTGATTAACCTGTAGCTATTTACTTTGTATATACATTTGTTTGCTTAAAGTTTAAAATCATTTCACAGGAGTGAAATAAATTTGATTGGGGAGTGGTGTTATGCTCTAAATTGTAGGTATTTTTGCTTTCGCAACTTATATTGTATTTCAAGTTTAAGTTAAAAAATTACCTTAAAAGTTTTCGCATTGTAATTTTCGTAAAGATATTGAGATGACAGATTTCATGGAACATTTTTGGCAACTAACAGATTATAATCTAATCAAGTCAGCGGCTTAAACATTTATTGAACAAAGAAACTTTTAGATGTCAGACAGATAAATTATTAGATAATCCCTTTACTTAATTACTTATGCTGATTTCGGCCTTTGAAGCCATAAATGTCATCCTAAGACGCGATTATGACACGCGCTTGTGGATTCAGTCCAGGGGCTGAAATTTTACAGCGTCCGCAAGATTTCGGGGTTAATTTTGATTGGTCAAAATTCTAATTAATCTTATACATTTTTGTAACAATAATTTTGATTGGTTATGATTTGCAATGCAACAATTAAATCAGCAGTTCCTTTCCAGTAGGAATCACTTTTGTATTTGGATTCCTAAAAGTAAACAACATTAAAACAATATATTTGGAAAGGAAACTCTTTGTGTCTTTTTAGGACAAACCGTTGGAGACCCTCTTTTAGGGACAAATCCCATTGGACCTGTGCGAACAAGCTATTGGAGCACAACACTATATCAGCAGCGCTTGCGTTGAAACGTTGGCTTTATCACCGATGTTATGCCTTTAAATCCACTGATCTTAATATTAGTTAAGATAGTTAAGATATTTGAAATACCAGTTCCAAGTGTGTGATCATTATCTGGACCAGTTTCATCAGTTTGGGTTGGACCGCTTTGAAATGTCCAATCAAAATCATCGTTGCTAGCTTGTTCCCAGGTACCCAGATTACCTTGGTCAAATGTGCACGTATCTGTGTTACCTAGAACGGAAATAAAACTTCGTAGCAACTATCTCGTCAGTGAGCAAATTAGAAATCAGTGTTATGTCATTGTATGAGCTGTGTTCTAAAAACGTGTATATTATGAATAGCCATACTCAGAAAACACAATTTTGGAGATCAGATGCAAAATAGATACATGTTAAAAAGTAAGATAAGATGAATCGGAGTAAACACACATTTTAAGTGTTTTTTTTTTACATTTCTTCATCCTGCTGATGTTAGATCAATTGCTTGTGACAGTTGTTTTAACATTTCAATTTTTCAGTTCGTAAATTATTCAATAAGAAGCCAAACATTTTCTTTTAAAACAAATTTTCCCACCAATTTTTATATATTCAACTGAATGTGCACAATGTTTTGCCCACCATGTTTGCTTAAGTTTTCTTAATGAATTTAAAATTGATCAATTGTTATAGCAAAAAAATTGCTGTTGACCTAAGGGAATAAAGTACAATGTTTACAGATGTTAAGGCTGTCCTATAGTATTATAATTAAACATACTTTCCAAACAAGGACAGATAATCACAAAACAAGCTTTTTATCGTGATGTGAAATATTTCTTTTGCAGAACGACCCCCGCTGTATTGAATTGTGCAGATGTAAGTTCCGGAATCGCCAAGATTATATAACAAAGAATGCGTTCTGATCTGAATAGCTGACTAACCTCACTCCTGCTTAGACAGGTTCTCGTATAAAAACACAAGGTTTAGCACAATTTGTCTTTGTGAATTAACTCCATTCCTTAATCCATCAACCCGACAATAATGCATGCAAAAGCACACAAACATAATATAAAACGTAAAAAGTAAATATCATTATCGAGCTAAAGTGAACTTGCTGACCAGTGCCCCTGGAGTCAAACCAGCAAGTAACCTTAATGAGACCAGTGCCCCTGGAGTCAAAGCAGGAAGTGAACTTACTGTGACCAGTGCCCCAGGAGTCAGATCAGCTAGTGAACTTACTGAGACCAGTGCCCCTGGAGTCAGATCAGCAAGTGAACTAACTGAGACCAGTGCCCCTGGAGTCATATCAGCAAGTGAAGCGAACTTACTAAAACCGTTGCCCCTGGAGTCAACGCAGCAAAATACGATAACTTTTAATATACTGTCGGATAGACGTGAATTAGCACAAATAAGCAACGTGTATTGTTTATTATTTAGACGGTTTAGCGTGTAAAAATGTAAGGTTTGTCCATTGTTGAGGTGGGTTTGCTAGAGAAACAAATGTTCACAGCTTGAAGAAAAAAATAATTCTTTAAACAAACGTATATTTTCATTTACAAAATCTTAACAGAAGTAATATCTGTTTACGAGGCAACGTCTATTAATAATGTGTGCAACTATTTATAAACAAGTAATAGGCATTACAATGTTACTAATTGTTTTTAAATGAAAGACCTCATATACAAAGTACAACTAAATTATCACAAATCTACCTGTACTATTAACGATCCAGTTATTACAGCTGTTCACCTTTTCCCAGGTATAACTGGAAATTTCCTGCTGATTTGCGTCTCCACAACCGAGAGAGATTTCACTTCCTAGAGAAACAGTTAGGTTGACCACAGGCGTTCCAAACAAATCTAAAAATTGTAACAGTAAAATGATTGTTAATTGTTCTAAATGTATATTATATTTCTAAGTTAAGATGTATTTGGGTAATCATTAATCTACAGAGCTTAGACTTGTTATTTAGCGCGACAAGGGAAAATGTCACTTCCAACAGCTGACGTCCATCCTTAAAATGACGTCATAAAGTTAAGCAGGCGGCATCGTTTATTATACATTTCGCGTTAAAAATAACATTATTTCATTAAAATGAGAAACGAATTCATTTGAAAGTCATGAGAAATGAAAGCGTAAGTGTAATTTCTAACCAATTAAATTACAACTAAAATGTCAAAAATATCACCCCGTGATCTGCCCCATATTGAAAATAAAGGGCTATGAAGGTTCCATTTAACTGATGAATATCTAATGAAGTTGACTTATTTTATCAATGTACTTTAATTTATATTTATCGGTCAAGGACCTTAAAGATTTTCATGTTGTTACTGATATTTTACTTGTACTACTATTAGCCCAAATTTCACCAAATAAATACCAATCAAATGTAAAATGATAGTGATTCCTGCGACGCAACCAACTGAGCTAACAACTCACAAAAAGGTTGATCGGATAGCCCTGATATGAGTAACCATCACTGCATGACATCGGTAACGGGTTATTTGACTTAATGTACGAGAAGACTTTTTACGACCGCCACACTGCACAAATAGCGAATTTCAAAAGATAGTGTTTCTAGCTGGGAGCGAACGCGCTCCGTCACGGCGACAGCGCCTAGCCCTGCAATTCATGCTAACCGGGACAAACCACAAAAAGGTTGATTGGATAGCCCTGATATACGTAACCATCACTGCATGACATCGGTAACGGATTATCTGACTAATAACAGTACAGACTTAATGTACGGGGAGACTTTTTACGGCCGCCACACTGCACAAATAGTGCTACCGTGAATTTCAAATGATAGTGTCTCTAGCTGGGAGCGAAACCCGCACCGTATTAACAAAGAGTCAAGAGATTTAAGCATCGTTTAAACTAAAGTGCAAACAATACTTGTATTAATACAAAAAATATCAAGCGCAATAAAATATCAAACCTTCGCTTGACATAAGAAATAAACAAAACTATTATACAGTATAATAATAAAACTGATAACTAATTAGAACTATGGTTGCATGTATAGATCTACATGAGATTCTATTAATTATCTATGGCTGTTGACGTTAATTTTAAGAAAATAAAACATTAAGAGAGAGAAAATGATATTGAATATAGATTATAAATGATGATTTCTGGTAAAGCGTCGCCCCGTAGAATCAATCAGAGCTGTTATCAGTTACGCCCTTTGAATGTCGTTGAATATGATATTTATATTGCGAAATTATTGATTAACGCTCTACCCGTGGCTCGGCGGTGTGGACAGTAATATTTATCGTTTTGTCGCGGCTTTCTAAGTTTTTTTCCATCTATTTGTAAACAGAGACCGGTCTCCAACCTCAGGTTTATGATCCTCGATTCAGAATAGTTTAAAATATTCATGAATAAAACATACTGTTCAATGCATAGTTATCGTGGCCGCTTGTTACTGGAGTAGTTACTGATGAAACATATGTAAGTGGTAGTGCTGACGAAGTATTAACGGTGCTCAGATTCGCCGATGTCGTGGTTACTAATGTGGACAGTCACTGATTCTGTAGAAATAGACGTTCTTGACAAATACGAAGACATGTTGCTGGTCATTTGACTTGATGCTGTAAGAACTAGATCTGTTTATGAAATGGAAGAAACTGTTTGATTTTGCTCGATAAGCGCCACTGTTGACAAGGAAGACGGTAAAGTCGTCGGTGAAGTTGTTGTTGTTACTGCAAGGAAAGAAATTTATAACAACGAGCAAAAAACAAAAAGATTTGAGTACATAAGATTTTGAAGTTCTTTTCATTCCACGTGTAATCTTAATACATCATGATGTTAAATTTTATTCAAAATCCAAGTGAAATCAATAATACTGGTGTGATTTTTACAGACACTGAATGTATAAAATTCGCTATACATAGACATACATATACATAACTTTAATAAATAGAACTATCTGTATTTAATGTGCTTTTATTAATTAGAACAATTATTTGATTCATATCTTTACTCAAGATAGATATTCAAAGCTCATACTGTATATTTAAATTGTTATTGCCAGTAAACCATTGACGCAATTTAACGTCATTCGAGTCTTATTCTGCCACTGTCTGTTCCGTGTGGTGTGTTGTTGTGTTCTCTTTCATATGTATTCCTTATATAATAACCACAAAATGATAAGGTATGTCAATAATAATTTTCCTTTTTTCGACATTATTTTATATGCATGTATCGTTTTAGTACGATAATGTAACGTTTTATTTTCTTTTGCCATTAACCTTCTCAAACTGACTTATGTCTTCTTTTGCTTAGACTAGTATTTGAAATATTTTGATACTCACAGTAACGTAAACCGCAGAGCCTGGCGTTACAGTCTAGCTCGCCCGCATGAGTAGGATTATTACAGCACCTCGAAAACGCCACTAGATCGTCATAGTAAACTGTATCACTTATTCTCTTTCCTTGTACACCAGCTCTACAAACCTGGTGCATCAAATCACCATAAAAGTGAAGCATAATTATAAAGTTGAAGGGAAAAGAGAGCATGGTTTATAAAATAATCATTTCAAAATAGACACCACAAACAATTAACGAAAATTTGAGAAGCTGAGGGTTTGCCGCCTTTGAACGGTCGGTGGCAGAACAATTTGCCACTGGGGGGGGGGGGGTGGTTGTTTAGACCATGTTCTAGGGTGCACAACCTCACACTCGCCCCAACACTTGAACAATCAAGTACAAGTGGTTAAAACAAATAAATATATTTACCTATAAAATTTAATGTAATCACCGCTTAAGTGTGAATTCAAACATCAAGCGAAATCAATTCGAGCATTTATCTTGATATAAAGCAGATTTTGAGTTGCATTTAACTGACTAATTAACGAATCAATAAACAGTTTAATTAACATACATTCATTCACCCTTCTGACGGACGAACTAAGCTGTCCTTAGTAAAGCCCGAAACACGGGATTTTAAAGGATTTTACCTAAAAATATGGACACTTGACCTTCTGAGTCAATCATACTATAATATACAATCGTGGTTTAGAAATTATAATCACATATACTACAAAATAGAATTGCAATAATAGCTAATAAATAAATAATCAAATATTGTCATCCAGCATTAAACGTTTTGAAATTCTATTTCCGAGGGGCTACTGCATCTAATTTGACGGAAAAAAAACTGCTGGCTTCTTTCCTTCACGGACAGCATTTCTATAAGTTCACACTGTACCCAAGAACTGAACCCAAGATCATAAAACTAAATCTGGAGATCAGTCTCAAATCTCAAGCATCTGATTGGCTGAAATGGCGACCAGATGCCATTTCAGCCAATCAAATCCTTGAGATTTGAGACTGATCTCAAAACTTAGTTTTATGATCTTGGGCCATGTTCTTATTCCTTCGAATTTTTTCATGTGGTGGATGTTATAAATAAAACTCAATTTATAAGTTCATCATCAAAAGACCATTACCAGAGTGTCCCGACATCCACCGGTATATTCTATGGTTAATTTTGGAGTTATCAATTCATCCATGAAGCATGAAACAGATTTCGCAGATGCACTTACTTTGAATAACAAATATACACTCAAATTTCTAATTGTATATGTTTACATTTTATAGTAGGTTTATTTTATTTCCAATGACAAGAAACGGTTTATAACAAGTGTTTTATCTTTCGAATTATTATATAATGTCGTTTTCTTTTTTGATTGTTTTCTTAAATCAGTCTTATAACATTTTCTTCCACCAGAGGTTTTAATTTAAAGTGAGGTAAGTAGAAAATTGGAAACTTTCAAACGCAGTTACGAAAAAAAAATATTGATGATTGAAAAGGTTTGTTTTTTCTTACTAACGTTGGTTCCTATTGCTTGACCTTTAATTGCATCTTAAAGCATTGCATCTTTCGCCATTGCACTGTCATGAGTTATGAAAAGTACATTCACTTTGTAATATAAAAGAATCTAGTAATTTTTTCCACTTTATGCGTATATTCCTACCGCTAAGGCAACTTTTACTTTCGCTACTTTGGACCCTTGTTCGTTGTTTTCCTGTCGGTCATATATATGCAATTCAAGAATGCTTATTCAATTGATTTGTCAACAGCATGTTATTTCACGATCAAACATCTTACCTCGTGATCAGCACAAGGAATGGACCCATAGCAATCGTTCATGACAGTTGCCCTGGTACAGCTAAGACAAGTCAGATTGTGGTTGTCACTTTGAGCTTTGACTACGAAACAGACTAGTTGCCAAAATAAATACAAAACAGAAAAGAAAGTAAGAAACCGTCTGATTTGAAAAAAAAAGTTACAGTAACAAAGTAAAACATGTATAGCAGGAAAGGACATAGTCTCCGAACACAGGCAAATAATAGAGAGTAAGAGAGAGCTTGGATTACAAAACGATCAATTTCAAAATATACTAGTAAATCACAAATAATTAACGAAAAACAGAACCCCTGGAACGTTACCGCATAGGAAAGGTAAAACAATTTTTCACTGGGGGTTCAAAGAGGGTTCTAGAGTGCACCAATCCCACACTTACCCAACAAGTTCTCTTATGAACAAGCAAGTACAAGTAGGCTTGGTGAATTGCCACCAACTCACCATCAACTCGATTATGAACAGAAAACATCATGAGAGTATTGTGCAATAACACATCTCATAGAGCAGTCATTGCAATATATTAAACAAAAACATGTATAAAAGTACATTCGCAATAAATAAATTCTTTGCAGTAAAAATGAAATGGTGAGGCAATTTAAGATTGTTATACCCATTCATTGTGGTATAGTTTTGTAATTTTGACTTTGATAAACTAAACGAAGAATCATGCTTTTTAGGAATAGCCACACTCAGAAAACACAGAAGTCTCTCCATCGCCAACAGATTCCGCAATTTACCTTTCCTTAAAATAATAGTCTAGATCATCTAGACGTTCTGTCATTGATCAGTGTCACACTGCTCTGACGAACGTCTAGAGACATGGCTATATAAAAAAGTCTGACCGACAAGTGGCGCTTTTGTATGCTAAATTTGTAAACAGTGCTTTAACCGTATTTCTCCCACACTGGGCAAAGTGAAATTTAGGTAATATGATATCGAGCTACAAAATCAGGTATATGGTTTAGAAAACAAAGGACGTTTAGTACTTGCCTACCCCATTTTACATAAATGAATGCAAATATATGGTACGCCGATGCTGCCTCTTCGTGATAATGGTTTTAGAGTGTCACGTTGTATGGTATGGCAGTTGTCATTGTACGGTTATCGATAAAAAGGGAAGAATATCAAAATCTCACTAACGGAAAAATGCAGTTCCGTCAAACTTTGCAAAAATAAATCTTTTTATGTATGTTTAATATTTATACATCTAGAAAAGTTGGAACAGTAAAGAAAAATAGTTTGACCTAAAAAAATCCCTAAATTCTGCAGCCAAACACAAAAAACAAAGCAACACTAAACATAAATTTAAATGCCTTCCTGAATAATGAATTACTAACAACAAAATCTAAGATCACCTTGTCTATCACATGTATACAGTAAGAGGTATTTGTAAAATTGTGTTTTTGGCCGTTAATTTCATGGTTGCGAAAATGGATGACAAGAAATTGTTGATTTCTCTCTGTATAATTAAAAGTTCTTTTAAAGAATCTTGGATATTGTCAGTATCATTTTGATCATGTGGGCATTTGAACTATTTTTGTTTTGCGATGCTTCGTTTTTGTGTTTGATCGCAAATAGAATTTTAGGGATTGTCAAGCTTTATTTTTCTATAATGGTTGAAATTATTTTTGAGCCAATGACAATCCAGTATTTTTCAAATATTTCGAACTTTAATTCTCATAAAGTCGCGCGTCTGAAATGTGTTTATTATAGGTCGATTTCCTCTATAATATTGTTCGAACATTTATTGATAAACATGTATAGTTCGTCGACGATCTTCTACAGTGTTCAAGGAGGCGTGACTTAGAAAGTCTGAAAAAGGAAAATCTTATAAATATTTTAGCTTTGACGTGTTTGGCTTATGATAATCTTCTTAAATTTCTTAACTCTTTATTTCATATATACGTCTGTTATCACATAGGCGACCAGTTTAGATCAAGATCACCTATTTAATCAATGTCATCTGATCAGTATTTTACACTTTTTTTATCACAAATAACCTAGTGAATCTAACAAGGAGAAGTGTCGGTCGTGATCAGACTACACGGATGAGCCCGTTGATCCGGAAATAAACTATTTTACCATGCTATAAAATTTTTCTTAATGAATAAAGGGTAAAATGGAACTTCCACGGTTGAAACCTTATTACTCAAAGCAATGATAGACCGCTACACAGGTTTTTTCCCCTGAGAATCAGTAATGTTCGCATGGTGTTTTCAGATAAAGAAATTTCATAATTCACTTTCTAAATTATTCTCTCAGTATGTTTACGGGCCATTGAATGACAAAACTACTTTCACTTTGACTATTGATTTTTGCATACCCATATATGGTTATTTAGGCGGCGACTGTTTTGTCAGTTACAAAAATAATTTCGACCATTATATACGTTATAGTTTATTTTGAGGCTTGTATGAAAAATTAAACGGTCGCCCAGCAGCGCTGGGTCTGACCGTTTAATTTTCATACAAGCCTCAAAATAAACTATAACCTATACTTACTGTTCTAAATTATCTTTAAACTTTTGTCTTTTCGTAATTGGGAAATTATTGACTTTTTTAAAATTAAATCTAAGTGATTTCACTGTTAAATGTTTCTAAGATCGCCATTAGGGTATGCCAAATAATTATGAAGTTATCGTAAGAAATTCAAAAAATGGTTGTATGGCAAAGTTTTTCACTACAGACGTAATTTTGATCCAAAAAGGTCCAAATTTAGAAAAACCAGACACTCCAAAACGAGGCGTGTAATTAGGACATTAGTATGGAACGCCGTTGTTGTGTTGTGGAATTTTTTTTTAGACTGTCGCCCTGCCAGCTGGAAATCAAAAAGACTTATCATACGGCGACACGCATTTAACTGTATTATTGCGCCCACAGGCGTGTTCAAGTAAGCTGGGTTCTGCGGTTACCACGAGATCTGATGAAAAGTTTCTACAGATGGTGCAAGCACAATAGCTACCTTATGCTACCTTAGAAATATTTTAGAATGAAATCATTTCAACAAGATCATATTTTTTCTCAAAATTTGGACCTTTTTGGATATGTTATATTAACACGAATGCTCACAGATGTACCATAGAACTTTTCACAGTCGATGCTTATTTGTACAGTGAGCAGTATTCGTTACCAACATTCATAAAGTGTAGTTTTAGTTGAGTCTGCAGATTTGGTCAAACTTGAAGTTGATGAGCGTTAGAAGAAGTAAACAATAAATTAGGATGTTGATGCATTTATTATTTTCACTTAAGCTTTATGTTGCTCATATTTTTTGTTTGTGTTATATCGATTTTCTCTGAAACTATTACAGAAACTCGAGAAGCACTATTTGTATTTAAATTAATTTATTAATTTCTCGTTATGCCACTGTTCTGAAAATTTTTCACAATTATTTCTTTACTTTAAAGGATGGTTTTGCATTGCTTGCAGTATATTCTAGTAGATCGCCCTTACATAGTAATGATAGTGCATGAGTTGTCTACCTTACTGTACCGAAACCAGATCCGTTATATTGCATGTGTATGTGGTTGCAGACATCGGGGTCAGGGGTATCCCCGGAAATCTTTTAAAAGTTAAACTCAATTTGGATTGCAACTGAGGCGAGTCCAATCGTTCACTATTATTTTGACGAATTGGCACTAAACATTGAAGACCAGAATATAGTTATTTCAGGTATGAGTTGCTTTGGTATATTGTTCACGAATTTCATAGTTCTCGTGCAAACGGTTTTTCTTTTGTTTTAGTATGTGCTTGGTAATTAGAACATGAATAAGACTAAATTGAGCTTGCAAACATTAGTACATCCTTAGATAAATACATTTCTTCACTAAAATCTAGGAGACAATTAGTATTCCCCCAAAATTCATTTTTGAAATTTTAGCCAGTTTTCGCCTTTTGCAATGTTTGCGACCCCTTAAAATAGATGAACAGGTAACTTTGAAAACCACCGAACACGACAAATATGAAAATATTGAAGTTCGGTTTGACTGAGACTGTTTAAGACTTTTTAGCAAAAACATAAAATACCGCATCGTAATCAGAGCTCCAGCTTGGATTTCAAAAGGAAAGGGAAATAGATAGATCTAAAAATAAAGAACAGGGCAGTCTTTGCACAACAAGCTCAAAATTAGGCACTGTTATGCAAATCTTTGAGAAAGAGCATTGTATATAAATGTCCCTCTGAATGAGTAATTGCAAATATAAGATAAAAATGAAATACAATGAAGACATGAAAAGTCATCGAACCAACTAGTTTGAAACGCTCGCAGCTCGGGTTTTAACATTTACAATTTTGAGTTGATTAGCTGACCGCAACTAGTTATGGATTAAAATGATTTTTCAATATATTTGACTTACAAAGTACTTGTTAATATATGACACCAAAAACTGAGTAAACATGGCACCTTTTAACATATTAATATTGATATAAGACAAAAAAAAAACAAATTATTGATCCTACCCTGGCACTCAGAACGTGTAATCATAAAGTGCAATTAACCTCCTGTGGCCATCCTATTCGTTAATCTCTGACGTTCGTAGCTAATTTTACGTATCGATGACTGTCTTTTAGCGTACCACCGCTCCATGGACGAAAAAGCTGCTTATTACGTCTTTGGTACAATGTCACTTGGATTATGCCTGCTCAGTTTGGTATAATGGTTTATCACAAAGTTTCAAAAACAAGCTACAAACCACTCAGAATAAAATGATAAGATTTGTACTTAATGTGGATGCCCGAGCCAGCATTCGTAAAGAACATTTTAATCATCTTTCTTGGTTACCTGTTGAGAAAAGGGTTCATCATTTAATGTTATGTCATGTTTTTAAGGTTAGGAACAATCTGGCTCCTGGTTACATGGATGAATTTTTTGTAACTCAAGACTCTGTCCATAGCTACAATACCAGGTTCAGCAATAAAGGTGGATATGGTCTCCCTAAGGTAAAAGGCTCCGGCTCAAAATCATTTTGCTTTTTAGCGTCCAAACTTTGGAACAGTTTACCCTCATTTTTAACAACAATAAAGCATCTTAACAACTTTAAAGTCTCCATTAAAAATTTCTTAATGAAAAACTTATAATAAATAATTTAACTTTTTAGCACGGATATTCATGATCTTATTTTTTGTTTTACTTACTTATTTCGGCGTACGTGAATTCTGCTGAGACAGAAATGTTTTACTTTATATTGTATTCCATACCCACTGTGATAGTTTGATAATAACAAAGTGATACTTATTTATTATTATTTTACTTTTTACTAGTTTGCCTCTCTGGGTCATGCAACCAATACAAAGGACCGCAATGGAAATAAGTGTTTGCACTTTATTGCGTTATCCTTGGTATTTGAAGCATTCCATGGTTATTTCTGCTTCTAAATATTTTCTTGATTGTTATTTGTTGGTAATATTTATTTTTATTGTTCATATGTATAAAAATTATGTAAACCATTGTATGTTTCCTATGCCGAAATAAATCTATCTATCTATCTGACTACGCTTATGATTTTAGATAAAAAATATTGTCCATGCTGATCTCCTATGTTAAGTAATTGTCATCTCACGTTCGCTAAACCTCCGGTTATTTCTGAGACCATTCACCAAATTGCACTGGATATCACAAACAAATTGCAAAATCCCTGAACTCCCTCAGTTTACTTTCAACAATGTTCATCTCACATTCGCTAAACTTTTGTTAACTTCTAAGAACATTCACAACATTTGCACTGGAAATCACAAAAAAGCAAGATCTCTCTTTAAAAGTCAATATTTTTACAATTAAACAAAGTTCTGAGCACTTGCTTCGTCCTAAATGCTTATTTAAAATATCTTGTCATATGCTATAAGCCTCCATTATTTCACGACGATAAGTTTGGTGATTTATACCACAAGTTAGAAAAAAATTTAATGTGAACGCATGGGTAGAAGTTTTCATCAATTTTCAAAGTGAACGCAGTGACAGGGGTTTTTTGAGACCCGCATTATTTCATATAACATGGCATACATCTGTATTGACATCATTAAAACAACAAGAAAATGTGCAAGAACCTGTAATATATTATATGGTAAAGTTCTAAATAAATAGCAATACCAACATTTTAACGACATTGTTGACGATCAGAATAGTAATAATAATCCGTTCGAGTCCCTGTCAGGCTGCTGTTGCAAAATGGTAAGATTTATTACCAGCTTAAATGCATTACTTAAAAAAAACGGAAATATATATAAGTAAACTTTGTATGACATCAAATAAAATTTAAGCGCTTTTATTTCAAAGCGGCTTAAAGTTCTAACTTCAGTGCCATGATTGTTTGTTTTTTGTTAAAGGTAAAGCTAATGACTGACTAGCTTTTTGTAAACTTTTGTTTACAGACAGCATTTTCCGCCAAAGTCGGATATTCGTGAGTCTCTCAATATCAATAATACAGTATCTGCGTAGAAATGTGCACAACAATTTATCTTGCAAAGAAAAACATAAACGGTGTCTTGCTTTTGACGAACAAAATCAAGATAACTTAGCGAATCTATTTTATATATGGCATCATCCTGAACAGTTGTTTGATTCAAATAAAGGATCAGTTCAACTTATGTGCAACTAAAAACTTTGCTAAAAAGGTTTGCATCACGTGACTTTCTAAATAAAGACGCATAATAACATTATTTCTATACGCTGTAGAAAAATCAACATACGTATGTTTACTTAATTTAATATGTCGTTATAGATCAGCTCAATTTCTGATTTGCCGTAACTACAATGTTCAAATATTGATTAATCAACATTTAAAAGACTTTTCTTGCAAGTAGGGGGAACGAAATAGCATTCGCAAGCTAAAGACGGGCGGTTTTGTCTAAAGTGACAACGTCCGGTGCCTCTGTTAACTGGTGTTACCCTTCAAAGTTCAAGTTTGGTCCATTATAATATGTCGGTCATCAGGATGACCGACAATTAAATTAAGTATACAAGTAACAAGATTATCAACATTGAAGTCTTTTCCGGTAAACATCTTCTCTATATATCAAGGAATCAAACATCAGCCTCTACACTATCTTTTTGCATGCGTAAACAGGTGGCATAGTCTAAATTATGCATTCCGTCTGGTACGTAATATCACTGTTAACCGGTGTTCAGGCTAAAGATCTCGAGTTTGGTCGGTTATAATATGTCGGTCATCAGGATGACCGACAATTAGAGAGTTTGTCTTATCATTTCTTTGACAGTCATCTGTACATTATTCAACAAAAACGGATACCTGACATGTCATATTAGGCCAATGTTACCAGATTTACGAGCCCTGTGAATTGCGGTTGGAATAAAAAGTTTAATGTACGAGTATTTTGAACTTTGTCGTGTATTGAATATTTCTAGTGCACGAAGCAAGTGTTTTACTATTTGGTTATTTAGGGAATTAGTGAAAAAACAGAATTGAGCATATGTATCTTATAATTATTCAGTCATAAAGTGTAAGGTACCTTATTTTGCTGTGATATGTTCTTAAATTCTGACTATGTGCTTTTGCAAGCAACATTGTAAGGCAGCTGGTGGGTTGATGTTAATTCACCGAGACAACTTGTACGTATTCGTTCATTAAAAAAACTTGACTGGGAAAGATAAAGGTTGGTGCACTTACTAAGTAAACCTAGTTTAACCGAGCGGCTGTAAAATGCTTTGCGACTGATCATTTAAGGCGTTAACTACCGGATTCTTGTTTTTTTTGATAATTGTTTGTGACGTCTTTTTAAATGATCACATTATAAACTTATGCCTTTGTTTCCAATAAACTAATTTGGTGTGTTGGAAGTCTTAAACCTCCAAATGTAATATTTCTTGCTACAAGGGAGGTTCGGGGTCACGCTTCCAGGTCAAAAGGTAAGATCTCCATTCATTTAAGCGTATACCTTGGTACGTTCCTCAGATGGCATTCGTGCGTATATACATATAACCAATATATAACATTTCATGTTAAGTCCTATTTAGAAAGAGAGAACAAATATACAGGTTTTAATGTTTATTCCCATAAAGAAAGAGAGAATAACATACAACATTTTATGTCCTGTCCCACATAGATTGATAGAACCAACATATAACATTTTATATGCAGTTCCAAATAGAAAGAGAGAACCAACATATAACTTTTCATGTTCATTCCTATATAGAATGAGCGAACCACCACTTAACATTTCATTTTCAGTCCCATAAAGAAAGAAACTAACGCATATTTGCCATTAATATTGAACGCAACTTAAAATCATCATCTTTTCTATGCCTTTTGTATACCATTTCGGGCGACGTCTGAAGAAATACGAAGCTTATACTGGTTTAAACAACAAAATATATTAGTATATTATATAAAGTATTTGATTGTTGTTTGTAATGTTAATGTCTGTGTGTGGTTAAAGATAATTTCGCAAGTGCATTGATTAGCACTGATCGAACTGCTTTTAAATATTAAACGCCAGTAATGGGACTGCTTAACTGGAAGGACTTCGGCACATGAATAAAAGTATACATTAAGAGCGTAAAAGCGTCTTTTTGCACAATGGGAATGTTTTTTCACTTATAATTATTATTATACAATTCGTTCTCAAATACTTTTCGAGACATTTAACGTTTTGTCTTGTTTAGTCACTGTTCCCTGAAATGGGACAACATTGAAATATCTTGACATCAGTTTTCTACCCTTTCAAAAGGGCTTGAGACGCCTTTCACTCGTTCAGTTTGCACATATCAATCTCACCGTGAAAGCCCATCATTTTCATCTGTTTAATTTCAATGTATCGCCCTTAAAAATAAAATGTACGGGTACGGGTGAGTGTGGTGTACGGTAGGTTAGGGTAGGATAACTAGGACAAGTATTCTGCAAAGCTGGTATAATCGTAATGCATTAGATGTATGATCCCGGTATGTTCCGTGTATTTCCGAAGATAATTATTGATGCGGTTTTGTACCGGCTTTGAGTCCGACAACTTGGCATGGTCTAAAATTTACCATTTTACTAGAGATGATTATATTTGTCTTAGACTCTTGGTCAGCTTGTGAATTAATAGATGACCGACCTAGTGCCGTGTGCTTCTTACTTATTTCATAAGATAATCCTTTCGAGACATTAAGCAGCCTGATCGAATAATAAATGACTTATTCCTTCAAACCGAGGGATTTCAAACAATTTTAACACAAACTATTCCTAAATAATTTTTATAACGCGTATTATTGAAGTTGGTTTGTATTATATGTAAATTTGTTTTAAATTTATTATTCTACCGCCACTTGTTGGTCAGTAGAAAATCTGTCGCATCAACAGAGATTAAACCCATCAAACTGCTCAATTCACGATCATGATTAAAATCCTACAAGGTTTTCTTTTCTTTTGGAGGCTGCATTGACGATCATGATTCGAATTCTACACGATGTTCTCTTTTTCTTTTAAACGCTTTTGTACGTATATCGTATACGGAGCGTTTAAAGCGTCGGTTCGCTACGTGGGTTCATGGAACTTCTGAGACCGAAAATTAATTATATTTGATCAATAAATCCTGGCTACATACCAGTGTGGTTCGAAAAATTGAAAAAATCAAGCAAACGCCAGTATTTATGAATAATGTGACCAATATTAGGTATTCGGTCAAATGATTGAGCTGCGTATTTCTGTGCCATTGAGGATAATTTATTAATAGCAAAATTTATTACATTTTTTGGATAATTTCTTTCTAGGAAAAATTTACGTAATAAAGGAAGTCCTTCCTTATAATCTTCATCGTTATGCGTCGGTATCATTTAGCCTGGCTAAAAGGGATACAACCTTTACAGGATTTGGGATGACAAGATGAATAATCTAGGTATTGGTGATCTTTTGTTTGTTTTACTAATACATAAAAAAAGTAATAAAATTATCAATATTTCAGAAATAAAAAGATTTTAGATTGAGACCGTCATCTTTTAACACAATTCGTACAAAATGTAAATTTGAAAAAGATGGATATTTATACATGAAAATAGAGAAAATCAAAAGAGCGTTAAAAGCATCGTTTCGCACCGAAGCACCTTATACGGCGGTTCGTGCAACTTCTGAGACCGGAAATAAAGTGTATTTGCTCAAGGTGGAATCTCGCCCCATATCGCGTGATATGAAAGATATATCATCGTTCACCAACAATAACACACCTTATAGCTCATTAAGAGCGTAAAAGCGTATTTTCGCACCATGCGAATGTTTTGTTCACTTATAATTATTATTATACAATTCCTTCTCAAATACTTTTCGAGACTTTTAACGATTGTCTAGTTTAGTCACTCTTCCCAAAAATGGGACAACATTGAAATATCTTGACATCAGTTTTCTACCCTTTCAAAAGGGCTTGAGACGCCTTTCACTCGTTCAGTTTGCACATATCAATCTCACTGTGAAAGGCCCTCACTTTCATCTGTTTAGTTTCAATGTATCGCCCTTAAAAAATAAAATGTACCGGCACGGATGAGTGTGGTGTACGGTAGGTTAGGGTAGGATAACTAGGACCAGTATTCTGCAAAGCTGGTATAATCGTACATGCATTAGATGTATGATCCCGGTATGTTCCGTGTATTTCCGAAGATAATTATTGATGCGGCTTGGTACCGGCTTTGAGTCCGTCAACTTGGTATGGTCTAAAATTTACCATTTTACAAGAGATCATTATATTTGTCTAAGACTCTTGTTCAGCTTGTGAATTAATAGATGACCGACCTAGTGTCGTGTGCTTCTTACTTATTTCACGAGATAATCCTTTCGAGACATTTAGCAGCCTGATCGACTAATAAATGACTTATTCCTTTAAACAGAGGGATTTCAAACAATTTTAACACAAACTATTCTTAAATAATTTTATAACGCGTATTATTGAAGTCAGTTTGTATTATTTGTAAAGTTGTTTTAAATTTATTATTCAACCGCCATTTGTTGGTCAGTAGAAAATCTGTTGCAGCAACAGAGATTTAACCCATCAAACTGCTCAATTGACGATCATGATTAAAATCCTACACGGTTTTCTTTTCTTTTGGATGTTGCATTGACGATCATGATTCGAATTCTACACGATGTTCTCTTTTTCTTTTAAACGATTTTGTACGTATATCGTATACGGAGCGTTTAAAGAGTCGGTTCGCTACGTGGGTTCATGGCACTTCTGAGACCGAAAATTAATTATATTTGATCACTAAGAAACCTGGCTACATGCCAGTGTGGTTCGAATAATATATCAACATTCACCAAAAATCCTTAAATTATATACATATAGCGTATTTAGATCGTATAAAGCGCCAGTTCGCATCATGTTTATTTGGGTTCCAGCCAATTGTGATTACAACCGCCTTTCTCAAATACTTTTCAAGACATTTAACTTTTTTTCCATATTACTGCGTACCCTTATAAGACACCGTACCCTAAAAGGCACCAAAATTGCACAAGTTTGACATTTTCGCCCTTTTCGCCGAGCTTGAGAAGCCCTTCACTTTTTCAGTTGCACATATCTTACATAGGAAGCCCCTCGTTAACCTCTTTTTAGTTTCAAATAATGACCTTAATGTGTTTTGCTGCTCTATTATTAAACGTTGGCGGAAAAGCTATAATTATTTAAAACAAGGGCCAGTCGGAAACGATTGCACGTTCGTCTAATCGAACAGTTGGACATAAAGCACATTTTAGATTGGGCTTTATTTAAACTGGGGAGTGTGTCAGGAGTTTATTACACCCCCCGCACACACAAATGAACAAATGTTTAGAAATCGATTAATCACAATTTATTCTTTAAGATATTTTGAGGGTTTACACAACCCAGCCCATACACCCCTGATCCCGCACCTGTCTATCCACTATCCCTGCCCACCTTCAACCTCCATAGTGTAGTGTAGTGTAGCATAGTGTGGCACAGTGTGGCTTAGTATAGCATAGTATAGTATAGCATATTATAGTATAGTATTTTAGTGTAGCATAGTGTAGTGTAAGATAGTGCAGTGTAGAGTAGTATATTGTAGTGTAGTATAGTATAGTGTAGTATAGTGTATTGTAGTATAGTGACTTATAGTGTGGTGTAGTGTAGTATAGTGTAGTGTAGTATAGTGTCTTGTAGTGTGGTGTAGTGTAGTATAGTGTAGTGTAGTTTAGTGTAGTGTTGTGTAATATAGTACAGTGAGTATAGTGTTATGTAGTGTAGTGTAGTGTGTAGTGTAGTGAACAAAGCGAAAGTTAGAGTTACGGTTCTTGACAAACACACCCGGGATATGATGATAAACAAGTGTTTAAAGTTTTAGAGCTATAGTACAAGAAGTTTGAAAAGTAACTAGCTTGCACGCAAACTTTAACCATAAATTCTAAGTAAAAAAGGAACAAAATTTGAACAAAATAGAAGATAGAGTTATGGTTCTTGCCATAATCATTTGTTTTTATCCATAGCTGACTAACTTGAAAGTTAGCGGTCGATTAACTTTATATATACTGTACGTTTACATACCTTCCGACAAGAACGACAACTCTCACTTACCGCTACTTACCAAAAGACGGTATTTGACATCATCACGAGCGTGTTGTGATAAGCAATATATTTTGAAAGTTTCATGAAGACATATTAAGAAAAGGCAAAGTTATGGCCAACGTTAAGTTTTCGTGACAGACGAACTGACAGATGGACAGACGAACGGACAAAGTGATCCATATGTATCGCCAATTCTTCGAAAAGGCGACACAAAAAATAATACCGGAGACACCTTTCCAGTGACGCACTAAAATGATAACGACTGATTTCTATGGCTTTCTTCATCTCTGCTGAATCTGCAGTGTCACGTGACCTTTTCTTCCTGGAGAACATGGCGCCTTGAAAACAGAATTGTTCTATGTCAAGTCACAATCGCCAAGTGATTATCTATCACGTTTCCCTACATACAGTTAATGGGAGCAAATACAAATTATAAATAGCAATGTCTGGAGCACTGTAAAGAATACTGTTTCTCTATTGAAATAAGGATTTTTTTATTATATGCTTTCAAGTGAATTACCGGGTATATAGTTTTCTCAGTGAATTTAACGTGATCACCTTTTACACGGCAATGACGAACTCCATTGTTAAACAGTTCAATTAAAACAAGTCTCTCCCTTGCCAATAGATCTCGCAATTTACATTTCCTTGAAACAGATCCTCCCTAAAAAGAACGAAAAATTTGCAAATAGTGCTCATGTAAAATTCGCAATATGTGAAATTGGAAACTACCGCAGTTGTCTTTAATTTTGTGGTAAAAAAATGTGCGCAAAAGACATACATTAAATAAGGGCGAGTGCATTAATTTTACGCACGTTTATTATCATCCTCATTAAACTAGATATTCTATGGTTTGATTTCGCTACTTTTTAATTCGCGCACTGTGCTCAGCGCGAAATACATGAACATTAAACCATCGCGAAATATTAAGTTAAAATAGTGTATAAGCCGGCACATTCGTGCCGTCTGATCAGGATCTATATTGTTCGCCTTTAGACTTATTAGGTTATTTCTTACCAAGAGGCAACCAGTGTAGATCCAAATAAAATGGGATGAACGTGCCAGCTGATCTTGATTAACACAGGTCGCGCATGCGTTAAGACGTCTTTATGGAATAAAAGGTTTGTGCAAGCGTCGAGTTGACGGATTTCATATCACACGTATACGACTTACATTATCTCTTATATCATAAAAAGTAACGTGAAAAGATGTTACCTTATGGGTTTTTAAATGCAAGATTGCACACTTCAAAAATCAATAAGTAGATAACAAGTCTACATTCGTCTTAGCAATCCAGTCTGCAAACCATTATAAAGCATTAAATACTCATAAATGTCTTATTAGAGAGTTTGTCTTATCATTTCTTTGACAGTCATCTGTACATTATTCAACAAAAACGGATACCTGACATGTCATATTAGGCCAATGTTACCAGATTTGCTTCCAGTTTGGATGCACGACGATGCCAGTGGTTCAAGTGTAAAAGTTGGATCTTTTATTGATGAATTAACTCCAGGTGCTCTTGTCTTCCCTATTTGCATCATAGTGCCATGTATGATATGTTTGTGTGTTTTTGCAAGCAACATTGTAAGGCAGCTGGTGGGTTGATGTTAATTCACCGAGACAACTTGTACGTATTCGTTCATTAAAAAAAAAACTTCACTGGGAAAGATATATTTTGGTGCACTTACTAAGTAAACCTAGTTTAACCGAGCGGCTGTAAAAATGCTTTGCGACTGATCATTTAAGGCGTCAACTACCGGATTCTATTTTTTGATAATTGTTTGTGACGTCTTTTTAAATGATCACATTATAAACTTATGCCTTTGTTTCCAATGAACTAGTTTGGTGTGTTGGAAGTCTAAAATCTCCAAATGTAATATTTCTTGCTACAAGGGAGGTTCGGGGGCACGCTTCCCGGTCAAAAGGTAAGATCTCTATTCATTTAAGCGAATACTTTGGTATGTTCCTCAGATGGCGTTCGTGCGTATATACATATAACCAATATATAACATTTCATGTTCAGTCTTATTTAGAAAGAGAGATCCAATATATAGCTATTAATGTTTATTCCATAAAGAAAGAGAGAATTACATACAACATTTTATGTCCAGTCCCACATAGATTGAGAGAACCAACATATAACATTTTATGTACAGTTCCATATAGAAAGAGAGAACCAACAAATAACTGTTCATGTTCAGTCCCATATAGAATGAGCGAACCACCACTTAAAATTTCATTTTCAATCCCATAAAGAAAGAAACTAACGCTTATTTGCCATTAATATTGAACGCAACCTCTCTTCTTCTTGACTGCGTGGGGAGGCTGTTTTTTCTGAATGTGGCGATTCCTGATATGCATATTTCACCCTTTTTTAAAATCATCATCATTTCTATGCCTTTTTTACACCATTTCGGGCGACGTCTAAGAAATACGAAGCTTATAGTGGTTTAAACAATAAAATATCCAAATATTTGATTGTTGTTTGTAATGTTAATGTCTGTGTGTGGTTAAAGATAATTTCGCAAGTGCATTGTTTAGCACTGATCCAACTGGTTTTAAATATTAAACGCCTGTAATGAGACTGGTTTAACTAGAAGGACTTCGGCACATGAATAAAAGTATACATTAAGAGCGTAAACGCGTCTTTTCGCACAATGGGAATGTTTTTTCACTTATTATTATTATTATACAATTCGTTCTCAAATACTTTTCGAGACATTTAACGATTGTCTAGTTTAGTCACTCTTCCCTAAAATGGGACAACATTGAAATATCTTGACATCAGTTTTCTACCCTTTCAAAAGGGCTTGAGACGCCTTTCACTCGTTCAGTTTGCACATATCAATCTCACCGTAAAAGTCCCTCATTTTCATCTGTTTAGTTTCAATGTATCGCAAATTAAAAAATAAAATGTACGGGTACGGGTAAGTGTGGTGTACGGTAGGTTAGGGTAGGATAACTAGGACCAGTATTCTGCAAAGCTGGTATAATCGTACATGCATTAGATGTATGATCCCGGTATGTTCCGTGTATTTCCGAAGATAATTATTGATGCAGCTTGGTACCGGCTTTGAGTCCGACAACTTGGTACGGTCTAAAATTTACCATTTTACAAGAGATGATTATATTTGTCTTAGACTCTTGGTCAGCTTGTGAATTAATAGATGACCGACCTAGTGTCGTGTGCTTCTTACTTATTTCATGAGATAATCCTTTCGAGACATTAAGCAGCCTGATAGACTAATAAATGACTTATTCCTTTAAACTATGGCAACGAATAGTAAAATTGGTACTCGAGTACTCGGACGATCTTCCGATCGAGTACTCGAGTACTCGAACGATTTCCGATTTTAATAGAGATAATTCCTTTCGTGTAATATCTGCTTCAACATACTCAGTATTTATACCATATACAACATATTAATAAAGATACTTGCACAAAAAAGTGTGTTATATCTTTTATTTGTGTTTTGTTATTTTATTATTTTATATTTTTAAAATAAATCAACAAATTGTATCAAAGTTACAGCACAGTCATGCGAACATGCACATATACGGTGGTCAAAATAATATTATGTCGTGAAATAATCAAATCAAATAAATTAATCGAACTAAACTAAAACCATGGGGCTCGTCTGTCTGCTTTTTGGGCGTGGTCTCGTATCATGTTTCAACTTAAAATGGCTAAGCATGCTTGTAGTTCCCCCGTTGTAGACCAACTCGGAACTACATTTGACTGTTTTTCCGACTGCTGCCCGTTTGAAGTAACTCCACGCAGACGACTTTGCGGGAGGCATTTTGCTGATGTAATACGGGTATTTATTTCGGTGTTTAATTAAAGAATGTGATACTAAACATTACCATCGTTTTACTTTATCTTTTTATTTTCATTAATATTCATAGATTAGTTCCCGTCATTCACCAATAAAAAAAAATTAGAAATTATCATCACATTCAAGTGAACCAATCAATGACTATATTTGGCGGTCCTGATTTTCTGTATGGAGCGCCAATTATCTAATTGTCATACAATACATTTGTGCGCAATGGGTACCACAGGTGATTGGCAAACAATAGATCTGTATTACCGCTATAAAAACATTGCTAATTGGCATTATTGACAAGTGCCAGTTGGGACCCTTATTTGGCAGTTTGTTATTTCACAACAATGACACTTCAACTTCAAAGCGTAAAATACGTCACCTGTGGCGATTAAGTGCATCGCGCATAGTGTCTAATTGCCACCGTGCCGTATATCGGAAAGAATTATAAACAAAACAAACAGATTTCTTTTTTATATCAAAAGTTTTATTTTTTTTCCGATTACTCGAGTAGTAGATTTAGTACTCGATACTCAGACGTTCGATAAGTAATCGAGTAGTCGTTGCCATCCCTACTTTAAACCGAGGGATTTCAAACAATGTTAACACAAACTATTCCTAAATAATTTTAATAACGCGTATTATTGAAGTCAGTTTGTATTATATGTAAATTTGTTTTAAATTTATTATTCTACCGCCATTTGTTGGTCAGTAGAAAATCTGTTGCAGCAGCAGAGATTAAACCCATCAAACTGCTCAATTGACGATCATTATTAAAATCCTACAAGGTTTTCTTTTCTTTTGGATGCTGCATTGACGATTATGATTCGAATTCTGCACGATGTTCTCTTTTTCTTTTGTACGTATATCGTATACGGAGCGTTTTAAGCGTCGGTTCGCTACGTTGGTTCATGGCATTTCTGAGACCGAACATTAATTATATTTGATCAGAAAGAAACTTGCCTACATACCAGTGTGGTTCGAAAAATTGAAAAATCAAGCAAACGCCAGTATTTATGAATAATGTGACCAGTATTAGGTATTCGGTCAAATGATTGAGCTGCGTATTTCTGTGACATTGGGGATAATTTATTAATAGCAAAATTTATTACATTTTTGGATAATTTCTTTCTAGAAAGAATTTACGAAATAAAGGAAGACCTTCAATAAAATCTTAATCGTTATGCGTCGGTATCGTTTAGCCTGGCTAAAAGGGATACCACCTTTACGGGATTTGGGATGACAAGATGAATAATCTAGTTATTGGTGATCCTTTGTTTGTTTTACAAATACATAAAAAATTAATAAAATAACCAATATTTCAGAAATAGAAAGATTTTAGATTGAGATCTTTTAACACGATTCGTACAAAAAGTAAATTTGAAAAAGATGGATATTTATACATGAAAATAGAGAAAATGAGTGTTAAAAGCATCGTTTCGCACCGAAGCAACTTATAGGGCGGTTCGTTCAACTTCTGAGACCGGAAATTAAGTGTATTTGCTCAAGGTGTAACCTTGCCCCATACCGCGTGATTTGAAAGATACATGTATATCATCGTTCACCAACAATAACACCCCTTAAAGCATATTACGAGCGTAAAAGCGTCTTTTCGCACAATGGGAATGTTTTTTCACTTATAATTATTATTATACAATTCGTTCCCAAATACTTTTCGTAACATTTAACGATTGTCTAGTTTAGTCACTCTTCCAAAAATGGGACAACATTGAAATATCTTGACATCAGTTTTCTACCCTTTCAAAAGGGTTTGAGACGCCTTTCACTCGTTCAGCTTGCACATATCAATCTCACCGAGAAAGCCCATCATTTTCATCTGTTTAGTTTCAATGTATCGCCCTTAAAAAAAATAAAATGTACGGGTACGGGTGAGTGTGGTGTACGGTAGGTTAGGGTAGGATAACTAGGACAAGTATTCTGCAAAGCTGGAATAATCGTACATGCATTAGATGTATGATCCGGGTATGTTCCGTTTTTTTTCGAAGATAATTATTGATGCGGCTTGGTACCGGCTTTGAGTCCGACAACTTGGTATAGTCTAAAATTTACCATTTAACAAGACATGATTATATTTGTCTTAAACTCTTGGTCAGCTTGTGAATTAATAGATGACCGACCTAGTGTCGTGTGCTTCTTACTAATTTCATGAGATAATCCTTCCGAGATATTAAGCAGCCTGATCGACTAATAAATGACTTATTCCTTTAAACAGAGGGATTTCAAACAATATTAACACAAACTATTCCTAAATAATTATTATTACGCGTATTATTGAAGTCAGTTTGTATTATATGTAAATTCGTTTTAACTTTATTATTCTACAGCCATTTGTTGGTCAGTAGAAAATCTGTTGCAGCAACAATGATTAAACCCATCAAACTGCTCAATTGACGATCATGATTAAAATCCTTCACGAATTTCTTTTCTTTTGGATCATGCTGCATTGACGAACATGATTCGAATTGTACACGATGTTCTCTTTATCTTTTAAACGCTATTGTATGTATATCGTATACGGAGCGTTTAAAGCGTCGGTTCGCTACGTGGGTTCATGGCACTTCTGAGACCGAAAATAAATTATATTTGATCAAAAAGAAACCTGGCTACATACCAGTGTGGTTCGAAAAATTGAAAAATCAAGCAAACGCCAGTATTTATGAATATTGTGACCAATATTAGGTATTCGGTAAAATGATTGAGCTGCGTATTTCTGTGACATTGAGGATAATTTATTAATAGCAAAATTTATTACATTTTTGGATAATTTCTTTCTAGAAAGTATTTACGAAATAAAGGAAGACCTTCCTTAAAATCTTCATCGTTATGCGTCGGTATCGGTTTGCCTTGCTAAAAGGGATACCACATTTACAGGATTTGGGATGACAAGATGAATAATCTAGGTATTGGTGATCTTTTGTTTGTTTTACAAATACATAAAATTAATAAAATAATCAATTTTTCAGAAATAGAAAGATTTTAGATTGAGACCGTCATCTTTAAACACAATTCGTACAAGTAAAATTGGAAAAGATAGATATTTATACATGAAAATAGAGAAAATCAAAAGAGCTTTAAAAGCATCGTTTCGCACCCAAGCAACTTATACGGCGGTTCGTGCAACTTCTGAGACCGGAAATTAAGTGTATTTGCTCAAGGTGGAACCTTGCCCCATATCGCGTGATTTGAAAGATATATCATCGTTCACCAACAATAACACCCCTTAAAGCTTATTAAGAGCGTAAAAGCGTCTTTTCGCACCATGGGAATGTTTTTTCACTTATAATTATTATTATACAATTCGTACTCAAATACTTTCCGAGACATTTAACGATTGTCTAGTTTAGTCACTCTTCCAAACAAGAAATATCTTTAAAAAAGATAAACGGCGTTGATGGAAAATATTTATATATACACGTATATAAGAAAGAAAGAAATACAGACAGGCGAAGCAGACACAGTTTAGTTATTTTATTTTACTTGTTATAGCTGTTGACGAACCCTCCCTGCCTTCTTAGTATGACCTAGAGATTAAGCGACCGAATCATGACAACTCATAAATTCATTGAAAGTGTCTTTAAAAAAAAATGTTCAAGCTGTTGCAACAATTTCATACAGTGATAACAAGTCGGTTAAAGAAGCAATGTCTTGCATTAAGTCTTGATCTACATTTATTCAGTTTCAATAAAATACATCTTGTAGAGTTAGAACTCAAGATGAATAAATGTCCTTGAAATTTAATAAAAATAAATACAAACAGCCTGTTACAAGAGCGAAATCTACCAACTTTTACGTCAATTAACTTTAAAAAAGTGTCCCTCCCGAGTATTGAACCCGGGACCTTCGCTTGGGAGGCGAGAGTGTCATCCACTACACTACAATGAACCTGTATTTTTGTACTTGAAATTAACAATCAGTATCAAAGGAACTAGAAAGAAACCAGTAAGAACTAGAAATATCTACACTTCTTTTTCGTTTTACACTATGTAAACTTGTATGCAAGTGTTTAGCTTACACCCAAAAATATTCCATATAAAATTGTATTTAAGCCATCAATATTGACTTAACTGGTTATTTAAATCGTAAATATGTTTTTTTCTCCAATACAACACCCACTAATAACCAATCGAAATAATCTATTTGATTTTTCCGCTGCATAATAATAAAAATCCCACTAGATACCTCTCCACCCTGCTAGATGCCTCTCTGGTGTGAATAGCTACCAATCGAAATAGTTTTTTTCATTTTCCCTCTGCATAATAAGAGAATACGAGTATTATTTACAACATTTCATTGGTCGAAAAACGAGGTCAAAAATGAGCTTAGACAGCTAACGCCGAAAAATGGGTCAACATTGAAATATCTTGACATCAGTTTTCTACCCTTTCAAAAGGGTTTGAGACGCCTTTCACTCGTTCAGTTATCACATACCAATCTCACCGTGAATGCCCGTCATTTTCATCTGTTTAGTTTCAATGTATCGCCCTTAAAAATAAAATGTACGGGTACGGGTGAGTGTGGTGTACGGTAAGTTAGGGTAGTATAACTAGGACACGTATTCTGCAAAGCTGGTTTAATCGTACATGCATTAGATGTATGATCCGGGTATGTTCCGTGTAGTTCCGAAGATAATTTTTGATGCGGCTTGGTACCGGCTTTGAGTCCGACAACTTGGTATAGTCTAAAATTTACCATTTTACAAGAGATGATTATATTTGTCGTAGGCTCTTGGTCAGCTTGTGAATTAATAGATGACCGACCTAGTGTCGTGTGCTTCTTACTAATTTCATGAGATAATCCTTTCGAGATATTAAGCAGCCTGATCGACTAATAAATGACTTATTCCTTTAAACCGAGGGATTTCAAACAAGCTGTTCCTAAATAATTATTATAACGCGTATTATTGAAGTCAGTTTGTATTATTTGTAAAGTTGTTTTAAATTTATTATTCTACGCCATTTGTTGGTCAGTAGAAAATCTGTTGCAGCAACAATGATTAAACCCATCAAACTGCTCAAATAATTAAAATCCTACACGATTTTCTTTTCTTTTGGATGCTCCATTGACGATCATGATTCGAATTCTACACGATGTTCTCTTTTTTCTTTTAAACGCTATTGTATGTATATCGTATACGGAGCGTTTAAAGCGTCGGTTCGCTACGTGGGTTCATGGCACTTCTGAGACCGAAAATTAATTATATTTGATCAATAAGAAACCTGGCTACATACCAGTGTGGTTCGAATAATATATAAACATTCAACAAAAAACCTTAAATTATATACATATAGCGTATTTAGATCGTATGAAGCGCCGGTTCGCTATTTGGGTTCCAGCCAATTCTGATTACAACCGCCTTTCTCAAATACTTTTCAAGACATTTAACTTTTTTTCCATATTACTGCGTACCCTTATAAGACACCGTACCCTAAAAGGCACCAAAATTGCACAATATTGACATTTTCGCCCTTTTCGCCGAGTTTGAAAAGCCCTTCACTTTTTCAGTTGCACATATATAATCTTACATAGGAAGCCCCTCGTTTACCTCTTTTTAGTTTCAAATAATGACCTTAATGTGTTTTGCTGCTCTATTATGAAACGTTGGCGGAAAAGCTATAATTATTTAAGACAACGGCCTGTCGGAAACGATTGCACGTTCGTCTAAAGTTGGACATAAAGCACATTTTAAATTGGGCTTCATTTAAACTGGGGAGTGTGTCAGGAGTTTATTACACGCCCACACACACACAAATGAACAAAAGTTTCTTGATTCATGTTAAGAAATAGATTAATCACAATTTATTCTATCAGATATTTTGAGGATTTACACGACCCAGCCCATACACCCCTTATCCCACACCCATCTATCCACTCTCCCTGCCCACCTTCAACCTCAATACTGTAGTGTAGTGTAGCATAGTGTGGCACAGTGTGGCATAGTGTGGCATAGTGTAGCATAGTATAGCTTAGTGTAGCTAAGAATAGCATAGTATAGTATAGCGTAGTAAAGTATAGTATTTAAGTGTAGTATAGTGTCGTATAGTGTAGTGTAGTATAGTGTGGTGTAGTGTAGTATAGTGTAGTGTAGTTTAGTGTAGTGTTGCGTAATATAGTACAGTGAGTATAGTGTAGTATAATGTCATGTAGTATAGTGTTATGTAGTGTAGTGTAGTGTAGTGAACAAAACAAAAGTTAGAGTTATGGTTCTTGACAAACACACCCGGGATATGATGATAAACAAGTGTTTAAAGTTTTAAAGCTTTGAACAAGAAGTTTGAAAGTAACTAGCTTGCACGCAAACTTTAACCATAAATTCTAAGTCAAAAAAGGGACAAAATTTGAACAAAATAAAAGTTAGAGTTATGGTTCTTGCCATAATCATTTGTTTTTATCCATAGCTGACTAACTTGAAAGTTAGCAGTCGATTAACTTGATATAAACTGTACGTTTACATACCTTCCGACAAGAACGACAACTCTCACTTACCGCTACTTACGAAAAGACGGAATTTGACATCATCACGAGCGTGTTGTCCTAAGCAATTTATTTTGAAAGTGTCATGAAGACATATTAAGAAATGGCAAAGTTATGACCAACGTTAAGTTTTCGTGACGGACGGACAGACGGGCGGACAAAGCGATCCCTATGTATCGCCATTTCTTCGAAAATATATAACCGAAGACAACTTTAC
>JAZAYU010000681.1:17774-41655 GCA_038501625.1 Corbicula japonica | reverse complement strand
TGTTGCACTTGAGCGATGGTCCACCGTCGCCCAAATAAAAATAGCACAAGAAATGTAAAGAGCGCATGCGCGCGGCGGTCGATGACGGAAATTATCGGAAATATGAAAAAATGGCGGCCCCCTTGCTCAACAGAGGATTAGCTTGCCCGGCGAACATTGTCTTAAAATTAACGATCTTTATGATATTTCATTGACTGATAAATGTAGGTATTTAGTTCTTCAATACTGATATTAACAAAAATAGTCGGGACTAACATGCTGTCGCATATTTCGTGGTTTGACCTAGTCTTCGAAAATTTCGTTTCTCACTGTCTCCATTTTTTTTAACCGACGGAAGGCTTAGGACGGTGGCCTTAATCTGTTCATGAATTGAAATTAGACAAAATACAAATACGATCACTTTTTAAATTATATTGGACAGTTCTGTGATAAACAACAAGTAACCTATGAATGAGTCAGCAGGACGTTTTACTCTCCTGACCTGTCGTCCTGAGCCTTAGGGTATTGGGGGTGGGGGGGGGGGGGGGGGTAGGAGCCTTACAGAACCGTAATCCATCAATAAAGCACACATCAGTCTTGGATTTTGTATCAGAATGGCATCCCACACCATCCCAACACTGTCCTGGCCCCCTATGTCTGTTATGTGACTCATCCAGTGATGAGCCCACAGACTAAATCCACTTTCCTGCAAAACACGGTCTGTTTTATAATTTGGGGCGCGTCACGGAAAAAGGTACCTTCGGACAGTTGACGTCAATCCTTAAAATGACGTCATTAAGTTTTGCATATGACAATAATTTTTATGGATATAGCGTTAAAAAATTCATAATATTGTTTAAATTTGTAATAAAATCGCCTTTTTCTTATGATAAAATAAGAAATAAATGTAAGTTCTTTCCAAATTTAGCGACAAATGTCAAAAAATATCACCGAAGGTACCTTTTCCCGTGACGCGCCCCATTTATAAATGAAGCCCCAGTTGATCCTAACTTTGATACTTCTTGTTTAAACTGCAAGTTGCTAGAAGACTATGGATTGAATCCCAAATTAAGATGGTGGATAGATTAATGGCAGATTTGTGTTGAAAGCCCAGACCAAGATTCAAACCTTTAACCTATGGCTGTCAGTGCCGATGCTCTACCAATTGAGAAACGAAGGCCAATGAATGAATGATGCTAAATATACAACATTGCACCCCACTTATACAAAACATTTCCAATTTACTTGTGTTTGAATATTCCAGCCAATGCTTTGACCAAAAGAGCTCCAGGGGTAATATTTCCTGTTGGCAGTAGAAATTTGGGATGAAAAGCGTGGCCTTGTTCAGTGTTCAGACCTCTTTCTTACCATGCCAATGCTCTACCAAGCTACAGAGACCTCTGGTAAGAAATCTACTACAGATTCATACATATTTCCCGCTGCTTTAACCCTTTTCTACATGGTCTTGGATACTCCTTGAATGTGCTGACAAACAGAAAAGAACCAGATCAGCTGCAAATCCATGCCATTTGATCAGGATCTACTGTTTGCTTAAAAATTAGATTCACTAGGTTATTTCTTACCGAGATGCAACTAATATACAGATTCAGATCTGATGGCATGATCTAGATCTACCCATAACACACATTAACCCTTTCCTCCATATATACACATTTTTATGCATGTGCAACCAGTGTAGGTCCAGATCAGCCGGCACATCTGTGGTGTCTGACCAGGATCTGCACTGGTCACATTCTGCTCAGAAATAACCTAACAAATCAAAAAGTGAACAGTTTAGATCCTGATCAGATGGCACAGATGTGCCTGATGATCTGGATTTAAACTGTTCACACATGCAATAAAGATTCTATGGAGGAAAGGGTTAAAGCCTGTATTTACATAGTATTGGGTTAAACTATTAACAATAATTAACCCTTTCCTCCGACCATAAATACGCATTTTCAAATATGGGCGACCAGTGTACATCCAGATCAAACGGCATATCCGTGCCATCCTATTAGGATCTGCATTGGTCCATTTGGCCAGAAATAACCTAACGAACCAAAAAGCGAACAGTACAGATTATGATCAGATGGCACGGATGTGCCTGCTGATCTGGATCTACACTTTTCGCCCATGCCATAAAGGTGTGTCTATGGAGGAAAGGGTTAAATACTGCAGTGTTAAAAATAATTAAATACTGCAGTGTTGAAGAAATAGAGTATATTATTTTTACCAGTGCAAGAAAGAAACATATTTCACCGAGTGAGCTCTGGAATTCATATTTTCACAAGTGGCAAAGCCATGATTGATAATGCATAATTCTGGAGTTCACGAGTGAAATATATTTCTATCTTTCACTGGTAAAAACAAATTTTCTGTTTATTTTATGCTTTGCGTGATTAGACAGAAGATTTTCATGAAATGGCGCCAAAAATGTTTGTGTATGACGTTACATCATGACATCATATGAAAAACCTGAATTTGAACCCGTTTTCTAAACGTTCTCATTCGGAATATTATGTGCGTGTTGGTACCAACGCTTAAAAACAGTGAAAATAACAATACCACTTTTATTTCACTGAGAAAATTCTATAATTCACTGGAAAGCATTAAATAAAATGTAGACATAATATTGGCACAACATTTTGACTTTGACTTGAGGTTGAACCACCAACAAAATTAAAGCGGCATTACTTCAGTTTCACCCGCTCTTGTATGAAATATTACATGTATTTGGAACTACAAGCAGAAATTTGCAGCATTAGTTTTGGGCTTATAAAATTTTAATTTACTAAAATAAATTTAGTCCGCACGACTAAAAGCGAAAGTAGGATTTCCAAACGTCACAGAAATCGAGATTGCGCATGAAGCGGTCGCTTCGTCAAAAATAGATGCTAAATATAGCTCCATTATATCTAGCTTCTTAAAAGTTTGTTAACTATAATTTAACATTATCATTGAAAATCCTGTCTATAAGAAAGAATTCCATCGGACCTTTTGTGTTCTGTTAGAGAGTTTATATATTGGAGTCTATATGGACAAATATGATTTTTCAATAGTTTATTCTTACTTAAGTTTAGGGCTGGGGCTTTAACTCTTTACCAGACATTTGATGTGTTGGAAACTTTTCTGTTATTGTAAATGATAAAAATAGTGGCAATAAACACTTCATAGTTAGAATGGGATATGCCACAATTTATTTGAAATTTGAACATACCCAGGTCTCTATTTTGTTAGTGATGCAAAATGATCTACAAGTATTGACTGGTAAATGGACTGAACTCCATATACAAAGATTAGACTTTTCTGTCAAGATTATTTTTGGATTTAGGTAAGTAAGGTGTATGGACCTAGACCACAGGTCAATGGTCAAGTGGTCCATTTCAGTGTAATTTAAAAGCCATGATCAGGTATTAGAGAGACATGAAAACGGAATACTTTTCAGAACACTAAAATGTATTTCATTTCTTAGATTTCAGTGATGTAGGTTCATTGGTTTGAGAAGAAGTTTTGTTGCGATTGTGCCGGTGTATAGAGAGTAAGGTCATACCCTTGTTGATGTCTGCTTGGTGAAAGTCTTCTTTTTGGCAGGCTAATTCATGTAAGATTTTTTTATATTACTGTGTATTAAGAAGTTGGGAAGTAAAATATTAACATTCTGGCCATGGACTCTTAAAATTTCCAAAAAAGCCTCATTTTGAGCCCAATGATTTCAGATGAAGGGATATTTTTTCTTAAATTATAAGTATTTTGACTAATACATGTAATAGGCTGATAACTCCTAAAACTGGTCAAAATGACCCTTGAAATTCAGCAGCTAGTGCCTAGTGGAACCCCTGAAGTGATTAGTCAAGTCCCAGAATTTATAACAGAACTTGATTTAGACATGTCTAGACAATCAGTCAGTGTCTACATGTGGACTTCACTCAACAGGTGCAGATATTTTCATAAAACTTAAGGCACCTTTAAAGTTTTAAACTGTGGCTTTAACTTTGACTCAATGGTGTTTGACACAATGGCTGCTTTTGTTAAAGTCCTATAAGAAATCTAGTTTTGTTGTTGTTTTGTTTGTTCCAGTAACGAAAGTTAGTAGACTTAGGAAAATGACTAAAATTTCATTAAATTCATCGAACTATAGATGCTGAGTTTGTAATTAACTAGAATGTGTCCTCGGACACTGATTCCCCCACTGCTGCAACAACAATTGTTATAAGAAAGGGCCATAACTGTGGTAAAAATGGTCGCAGGAAAAATCCTTTCTTAATGATCATCTACATCCTGCTAGATCATCTGTGCAAGTTTGAAAGAAATCCGCCTGATAGTTTAGGAGGAGTTCATGCCACAAGGTTTGGGGGACCTACAGATGGCTGAGTGCAACTCTATATGCCTCCCGCTTTGTGGGGGCATAAAATGCAGAAAATAGCCAAATTTTAATGTTTAACCTTTATGATAATGACAGAGGGCATGATTCTTTTATTCTTTATTGTTTGCAGATTGCTGATAAAAGCTGTTGGTCATATCTCTGGAGATGATGTTGTCCAGTACACTTGGAATGTTACATGCTTGGTTTATGCATCTGACACTCCAGCATACAACAGTTTGATGGTAAATGATAACTTAGTTGCCTCATGATTTAATAGATAAAAATGATTTTTGAAGGCAGATCACAGTTCAAAGGTCACTTAGCGGTTGTATTTGGAAGAAGTTCATTTTATTGTGTCGCCCTTCCCTCCGTCCGTCATGAAAACTTAACGTTGGCTATAACTTTGCCATTTCTTAATATTTCTTTATCAAACTTTCAAATTATATTGCTTATGACAACACAACACGCTCAAGATGATGCCAAATTCTCAAGGTTACATTTGATGGAGTTATGCCCCTTTTTGTACTTGGATTTTTACACGAAAACTTAACGTTGGCTATAATTTTGTCATTTCTTAATATTTTTTCATCAAACTTTCAAATTATATTGCTTATGACAACACACTCGAGATGATGCTAAATTCTCAAGGTCAAGGTCACATTTGATGGAGTTATGCCCCTTTTTGTACTTGGATTTTCACATGAAAACTTAACGTTGGCTATAACTTTGTCATTTCTTAATATTTTTACATCAAACTTTCAAAACTTTCAAATTATATTGCTTATGACAACATGCTCATGATGATGCCAAATTCTTTGATGGAGTTATGCCCCTTTTTGTACTTGCATTTTTATTCCGACATAGCACCAGAGGGCGACACAAGTCTTCAACAGAACAGTGAAGGGTATGCCTTTGGATCTCAATAGCTGTTACCTTATGCTTGATCCAGTCCTTAACTCATAATTAAAAACAACACTTGGAAAATACCATGAATGTTAATGTTGTTTAAATTTCTTGATCTTTTGTAGATATGTGTTGTTTGTTGTTGTTTTTTTTACAAAATGTCTAACCCATACTGCTTAAATCCCATGGGTGACCAGTGTTTGCCCAGATCAGCCTCTAGTTCACAAAGAAATAAAATACAGATAATTCTATACAATATAATACTTCTATACAATATAACATGCCATTTGTTTTTAATTTTCAGAGTAGTGATGGCTGTCTGTGCTGTTATGATATCACAACACTAAGAATGCTGGTTGATAATCCTCTTGGTTGTGTGGAAGGTATTGTGATCATTCTATCTGAATATTTCATTTTGAGACTATTCACTTGCTCACCATCATACTAAGGGGATAGTGGTTTAAAAGATTAGATCTGTTTTGCATTTCAAGTCACATTGGCTGTTCGGTGTGTGCACGTGACTTAGTCAATTAGTGCATCTGTCCTGATTTGTTTGGCCCGTAACTTTTACATACATTAAGCAATCTTGAATATATTTGGCATTAAAGTTTAATGAGCCGGAGTGTCATGTGCAAACCCCTCAAAGGTCAAGGTCATGGGGTCTCAAGTCATGTAAAAACTTGTCCGGCCCATAACCTTAACATGCATTAAGCAATCTTGTTTATATTTGGCTTGCATGTTAATCTCAATAAGATGGATTGTCCGATGCAAACCCAAGGTTCCCATATCAAAGGTTAAGGTCACATTTAGGGGTCAATGGTCATTTGAAAGATTGTCCAGTCCATAACTTTAATACTCATTGAGAAATCTTTTTTTATTTGGGATGCATGTTAACCTTATTTAATAAGTTATTGAGACAGCATGTCAAATGCAAGGTTTCTATGTCAAGGTCATATTTAAGGGTCAAAGGTCATGCGAAAGCCTGTCTGGCACATAACTTTTATAAGCATTGAGTCATCTTGTTAATATTTGGCAATAAAGTCAATCAGGTGGGATGTAGCATGCAAACCCCAGGTTCCTTATTCAATGTCAAGGTCACATTTATGGGTCAAAGGTCATGTAAAAGCTTGCTTGCCCATTACTTTAACATGCATTAAGCAATCTTATTTATTTATGGCATGCATGTTAACCTCGATGAGACAAATTTCGCATACAAACCCTAGTTTCCCATCTTAAAGGTCAAGGTCACATTTAGTGGTCATATGTCATTTGAAAGCTTGTCTGTTCTGTAACTTTTATACTCATTGAGCAATCTTGTTTACATTGGGCAGTAATAATAACCTTTATGAGACAAAGTGTCCTGTGCAGTCTTGTTTATATTTGTAAGTAGGCTCAGTGTGTTGCCAAAAGGCAACAAACTACAGTTTTTGTTCAGTAGAAATAATCAGCTTGACTTATTCTTATGTGCTTGATAGTTAAAACTTACAACTAAGATATGAACATTTTAAATCTATTTACATGTGAATTACCTGTAATATAGGTTTGACTGCCCTATTGATTACGATGACTACAGCTTTGATCTTTGCAAAGTAATGTAACTGTATTACATTTTGACAAAATTATGTTGTTGTTTTTTTTTAAGGTAGACTTTTCTGCAAAAATATGTTTATTTAACACATGTGGAAATATTGTTTGAGGAAATTTAAGTTGCATTTGTTTCTTAGATAAAAAGAAAATGTGACGTTAGACATTGTGTTATCTTCTATTTTGTTTATTCTTTCAGATTCACCAAGTTACAGTCATGAGAAAATAATGTCAGCAATGTTGTGCAGTCATCATATTTTCAAACAGCATGAAATATTCTTCAGCGATCTGCTTCCGTTGTGATGACTGCAACTAGATTGAAAATGTCAACTTTGGAGGGCTTATCTTTTTCAATTTGTTTACAGCATATATATGGATCAGTTCAAAGTTGAATCCAGGCAGAGGCTTTGGAACATTTTTTGAGTGAATCTTCAGTGGAATGGCAACACCTTATTATCATGAAAATACTTCAAATAAGGCTAAGTCCTAACGAGATTTTGAGTTCTAACCCTGTGTTTTTGGAAATTTATAACCAGAATACAGTCAAGTGAGCTGTGTAATACAATCAAGTGAGCTGTGTTATATATATTATAATCAAGTACACTGTGTAATACAAACAAGTGGGTTGTGTGTAATACAAACCAGTGAGCTGTGTAATGCAATCAAGTGAGCTTTGTAATACAAACAAGTAAGCTGTGTAATGCAATCAAGTAAGCTTTGTAATACAATAAAGTATGCTGTGTAATACAATCGAGTAAGCTATGTATTTTCAGAATTTTTAAAATCATCACTTTTTGTGGTGTCAATCATCCAATTTCATTGTGTGTGATAATCTGCCAGGAAAGATGAAGAGCTGTTTGTTCTCCACCGTTAAGTTAAAGTCTTTCTGTGGAAAAAAATGCTAGGATTGCTTGATTCTTGCAATTTAAATTATCAAAAGATACAGATTAGATAATATGTGGGCTAATAGTATATACCCAGAAAATTAGCTGAAAATATTGAAAAAGTAAAACTTAGGTATAACACTTTTTATGAAACTTTCTGATCACCATGCTTATATTAAATTTTAACCCGTTACTATAAGATCCACACATCTGTGCCATCTGATCAGGATCTACACTGTTCTCTTTTTAATTTATTATGTTATTTCTGACCAAAAAGCATAAAATGCAGATCCTGATCAGATGGCACAGGTGTGCTGGCTGATCAGGATCTACAATGGTTGCACATGCATAAAAATGTGTATATATGGAGGAAAGGTTTAAGTGAAGTTCCAGATATAGATTGTATTTCAAAATTGTTTTATTGTAGAAAATATTTTGGGTGACCCTCCAGTAAATCTCTACCAAATTCGTTTCATTATAAACATGGCCACCAATGGTAGAGGGTTTTTTTCACATGAAAAGACCTGTATTGATTAAATTTGAAAATATTTGGATTGTAATATGAAAAATTATGATTAACTTACTTAAAACAAGTAATCATTTCATCGCAACTACTTTATTTCTCAACTGTAATGATTAAAAATTACTGTTGGTGTAATGTTTATCTGACTACATTTTCAATACATGTTTGTTGTTGCCAAATCACACATGTTTTTTAAACAATATCTCTAATAGTTCAGTATTACTATCTACACACAGGTGAACATTTATCCAGTTTTCATCCGGTTTGAAATCTGTAATTAATGTGGAAAATTATCTCTGGTTACGTTGATATTTATTATGTTTTTTTTTAATTTATTCTTTTTAAAGAAATACTGTGGAAATACCCAATATATGAAGAACATTTGTCAAATCATTGATACCTTCCACAGTATACTGTTAATTCTGTTTATCAAAAGTGATTTACTGACAACTTGGTCTTGGAATGATATTGCACTATAAAATGTTTTGTGTTGAGAATCTTGTTTATTTTTTACCTAACAAGTTTGTAATTGTAATTACATATCAAGAATCTGGAGAAATAGAATTATTTGCTCAATAAAATTTATCATATGATTGCAGTTACACTGAGCTCCAGTTTTCAAAATCACAAGTAGACATAAAACTTGTTTGGAAAATTTAAATTTCCCATATGGTTCATATAGTACAAACATTCTTAGGTTGTTATCTATTCTTTCAACAAAGTGATTAGTGAATGCAATTCTATTTTAGTATTACATTCCTAAAGGGATGAAACTATCATGTTGCTAGTGTTTACATGCAATCTACGACAATTCGTCGAAAGACACTTGATAGAATACGACAATTCGAAGAATAGACATCTGATCGAATAGACAATTGATAGAATACGACACATTGTCGAAAAATATTTTTACCTGCGACACTTGACCGAATAATTATGATGAATGTTTTGTTTCGACCAAGCGTCGCAGCAGGGCTTTGTTACGAATGAGTGTTCTACTTTATTTTAATTTTATATTGTAATATGTTCTCGTACTTTGACCATTTAATCTGTTAATGACCATGCACAATTACTATGGTAAGTATGAACGCTATGCCCGAAGAAAAAATGAGTGAACCGTTTTTTGATTTCTTTTTGTGCAATAAAATTATAAAACTTGTCAATTCGTCTTGTTCATTCTGTGGTCGAAGATAGGAAAAGTCACCTAGTTCTTTTACTAGTTCTAGGGGTGGAAAAGACTCTCGTTAGAAGGATACATATTTAGTAAAGACAAAAGTGATGATAAAACTGGTTAAAACGTACTGGAAGTGCGAATTAAGGTCTTTTAAAGGGAGGTTGATTACCAACCTCGAGAACAGAATTTTAAAAGAATCGGAAATCAAGTTCAATCGGGGCCGCATTTTAGAACTAGCCGTTTCATCAGTACTTCCGGTACACATTTTATACCCCGCTTATACTTTCATTTTCAATTCTGGTAGTTTTCGAAGACTCGTCGAAAATTTTCGACAAAATTCGACGGAAATACAATTCTATCAAGTGTCCTTTCTTTAAACTGTCGCATTATATCATGTGTCCTTTCTGTCAATTGTCGTATTCTATCAAGTGTCTTTCGACGAATTGTCGTGCACCGAATAAAACACTAGTCTTAGCTTCCTTGTGCAAATTTGTGAAAATAATGTAATGTGAATTTACTCGATTGATGGTTCTTGTTAAGCTGTTTTTAGGTCTAGACTCTACTGATAATTTTTGTTTTGCACACTATCATATTTTTGAATTTGTTATGTATTGGTGATATGTTTGATAAAAAATAAATATATAAAGGAACATGTTTTAGTGTTAGTTGTCTTTTGTCAAGCTTTGGAGATTTGATACATTTTATTTGTAGACGGACCTGAAATTATGAGCAGAGTTATCATTAAATTACTTCCACAGCAAACAGCTTTTTTTGTCCAGAACTGCAGGAAACTATAAATACAGCCCAGCACCATGGCAAAAATAACTGGTCCCTTTTGAATACTTAAAGTAGTAATTCTGATAACCAAAACAGTACCAGTACCACCGACTTAAATGAACTGACTAGTGACTACAGTAAATGGCTTTTCAGAACCATCTAAAAGTAGTAGATCTACCATAGACTACAATACATTTTCCTGCCAGGACCACTGACAACAATACCAGGTAACTGCCTCCACACCAACAGCAACATAAACAACAGTATAACTCTTCTCTTGTTCCTCGCACAAAAACTGCCTCTCATACCACTGACATTGAATACCTTACCAGAAAAGTGTACCTCCGACCTTTCCAAGTACAACTGTCAAATTTACTATCAATTACCAAACATAGTAACTTCCATAAGCAATAAAAATACTATCAAAACTTATGGACAAGCATGCAGTTGCAGCAGGATTTCGTGTATGTATGAACCCTACCGACTGCATGTCAGAAAGTATAACGATACAGAACTAAGAGTAGACCCTGTACATTGCTACTATAGGCCTATATGATATCGGGCCACCACGTGATTGAATTTTCGTTAAATAAGACTATATAATGTTGTCTCGATAGCGAAATAGCTCAAACGTACTATGTTCTATATAAACATATGATTGAAAATGGACAATTTAGTAAATCTTGTGTTCATATTGTTAGACTGGTGTATAGACTAAAGTATATTAGTCAGAATTGTCATATGTTTTCGCGTCAACGAAGGTTCTTATTAAACACTAACTACGCATTTTTATCGGTTTATACTAGTGCACAGTTGTACAAAAATACGTACTTATAGACGAAACTCCAGTATTTCAAGTTATACCTATTCCTTTACAGAAATAATATGTATTTTTATTTGGCTTGAAAAGACGGTACGTGTCGTACAGAGACCTCGCTGTGTTCAGTGCACTCAAGATGCAATTAAAGAAAAACGTTTGATTACAACCTAATTGTGAAATATGCACTACTCATTATTTCTTTTAACACACTTCATAAATGATTATAATTTTGATAATTGATTTAATTCTTCTTACTATTGTAAAATAGATTGAAGGCACTTGCTCTTTTGAATGTCTATAAAGTAACGATTTTAATGATTAATATATGGAGGATTCAAAAGTACTTTTCCAGTACATGATTGATGGTAACAATCTAGTGTGCAACTGTCCACTATTATTCAGTACACTAATTCTTGTGCTACCCAAATAGCGACTGACTTGAGTGGTATCCTATATAATGAAATTAGTCAATAAATATACAGTTCAGTGTACTATTTAGAGATCTGCTAACCACATTTGACATTCGAAAAATCTTTTAGATTCTCAGAAGTGCCAAAGCAAGTTTAATGAGATCTAGCTAGCGTATGCAGTTTAGAAACTTCATATTTTGAAATTATAAAAACGATGTTTTGTGGTAACATTCAGTAAGCTTTACCTTTACTTTTGCTTTAAGTCCTCAAAGTTTCATTGAACTTTCTTGTTGTTGCAAAGTTAACCCTTTACCCCATGGGATATTGCTGTTATCAATGTGATGACATCTAGATCTGCCGGGATGTGTGGTCTGATCAGGATCTACACTGTTCGCTTTTATTTATTAGGATATATTTGACGAAGAAGCGAATTGTGCAGATCCAGATCAGATAGCCATTGGATGTGCCGGCTGACATGGATCTGTACTGGTCGCGCACGTGATATATATGGAGTAAATAGTTAGAGCAACAAAACATCAACAACCTTAAGTGTTAGGTTGAGTTTGAAAAAAAGGTAAACATGTACTTCTATAAGTAGCACACGCTTATTCCTCATTAGAAAAATCCTGGCGCTGCTAAACACCAAAGATCTCAACCTTGCCGTGGTGGGGTGGACTCCGGATGCTTCGAAGTCGCAATTTAATGTTGGAAACTGTATTACCATTTTATTTCAAATATTACTGATGATAAACCAAGGACTACGCAAATGGGAAACAGGTGACCGGGAGACTAGAGGTATTGTCCGCGCTTCCGACATTGTTTTTCAATTGTTTTATGTGCGTAATGCTGTCAATAGAGATTATGAACCTAAACAACGCCTATAAATCTGCTATTTGCTCACGAAAATTCCACGCTCACTGGTATCGTGTAGATCTCACGCAATTCTGGCATGATTACACACTATAATATTATAGAGTCGCGTACGTTCAGGAGATTAACTTTTTTGGAGGACTCGAACCTCTGGTGATTATGGGTCTGTGGCCAGTGACAGGGCGTGCAGAGGGAAAGAGTATACTGCTCATGATACAAACGTTGTAGTTCCTAAAATTCTAACTGTTCGGCCCATTTTCAAAAACTGAAATGCAAGCTACTGAGCCAAATCAGCTGCAGCGAATAGAGGACACAATTATTGTGCTAGGCTATTATGCGCTGGCACATATACCATATTAGTGTCAGCAAACGGTCTTTTTATTTTTACGGATATATAACAGAGTTTGGTGAAACTGAACTGCTGCTATAGTACAATTACCTTGAACAATAACAAAATAGTACGCTCTTATTTACCTTTGAGATGACCGACACGTTGTAAGTGTAATAATGAGGGACCCAGATTCATAAGGTTATTTCTGATCATGAAGTGAAGTGTAGATCCAGCTCAGATCGCTTAGATCAGGATCTTCATTGGTCGCACATGATTTAAGGCATACAGTGTAATCCATTAAGTAAAGTGTTAAGCCAAATGAAGTCTAAACAAATTCGCAAATCAGGTGTAGCAAAACTGGTTTATTGTTATCTTTATTCATATAAGCGAATATATATAAAAATGTTATCTTACACAAAAATACAATTCACAAAACTAATATATCATTTCATGCTATAATTAATATTGCATTTAGAGCAATATCAAGTATTATCAATAGACTAGTATATGATTGATAAACAGATAGGACACCAATTACAGTACAGTACTATAATATTACAAGATACACCTGAACTATCTGTGATGATGAATGAACTACTAACTTAAAAATTATCACTGGAAAATTATTTTAATTCGTCCATTTCTTCCATTAGTTCATTCTTAGTTGTATATACAGAGTAGCATGCTTATGACTGTCTACTTATCCATGAGCAGCTATATAGCAATACTAACAGTGATGATGAAAACGTTTACAGAATCAGTGAAATTCCAGTTCAGAAAATTTATTAACATAAATATCAAATGAAACTTTAGAACATACTAGATCGGTGTTCACTGGTGTCAACCTAGGGTACCTTGTTAGAATAAAAAACCTATTATATATCATCATCACAACCTTGTCATAAGCAATATCATTTGTAGTTTTAATGAAGAAATGTTTAGAAATGGCAAAGCTATAGCCAATGTTACATTTTCACGACAAAATCCAAGTACAAAAAGGGGCATAACTTCATTCAATGTGACCTTGACCTTAACATTTTGGCATCATCATGACCCTGTTGCCTGGACAATGAATTTGGCAAACAAAGTTTTCATGACAACATCTTAGAAAAAAAGGCATATAACTCATAAAATGTGATCCTGCCCTAAAGATTTAGGGTCATCATGATCCTGTTGTCATGAGCAATATAATCTGAAAGTTTGAATAAGAAATATTTAAAAAATGGAAAAGTTAGAGTCAATGTTAAGTTCTTGTGATTGACGGACAGACAGACGAACAAAGTGGTCCCAATGTATAGCATTTTCTTCGAAAGGGTGACAGATCTTGAATCATCTGATGATGCAAATCCAAATTCAACAAAAAGCTGCAAGAAAACATAAAATATTACCAAACAGAAGTAAATATTGGAAAATCAAAAAGATATTTCAATGAAGATACATGTATATACATTTTTTCACAGAATGAGCACCAAAATTAATGTATTCATGATTGAGGTATCTATGATTGAATACAAATTATCCTGAAATTCAAAATTTAAACTATTTCTACCTTACACTGGTAAAATAGATATCCTCAATTTAATTTTTGCTTCAATAGTTTGCTTTATATTGACAATTTATGAAATTGCACCAAAATGTTTTTGTTTATGATGCTATGATAGTGTTCGACAGTCTCAATCTTGAACCAGTTATTTATATGTTCCCATTTGGAATATGATGCCTGCATGGATACTAGCTTGAAAAGAACAGTGAAAATGGAGGTGATAATCTGCTGTTTCAAAATTATTTTCACAGAGAAAAGTCTATAGTTTACAGGAAAACATATCATAAAGAGAGATGCAGTAAAATACAATTGGCTTAATTAGGTGTTCTTATATTAATTTGATTATGAAAACAAATAAAGTGATACATTTTGTTAAAAAGTATTGTATCCACAGACATTTGTTCTTTTAACCCTTTACTCCATATATACTCATTTTATCACATATGCAACCAGTGTAGATCAAGATCTGCTGGAACAATAGTGCCTTCTTATCAGGATTTACACTGAATGCCTTTTGGTCAGAAATAACCTAATAAATCAAAAGTGTAGATCCTGATCAGACAGCAAAGATGTGCCAGCTGATTCTGTTTGCCCATGCAATAAAGGCGTTACAATTGTATGGAGGAAAGGGTTAACTGGAAAAACAATTCAGACATTATACCATTGATCCAGCTGTGAATGTATTTTCCAGCTAAATGTATTTGGTATCAACATGAAAGAAGTGAAGACAGCATTAAGAATGATCACATATGAGGCGCACTTTTAATGACTAAGTTCTTATTATTGTTTATAGCAACTGTTTTCTTAAAATTATAAAAAGTGGGCCTTTATAAACTGATCCATTCTGACATGCTTAATAAGTACTGAACTTTAAAGGTTTATTTCTATATCCCCATGGCCATCACTAACTGAATATGATAAAAAGCATTTATATGTAAAACCAAAGTTTAACTGCTAAGCATTTAAGTATTTCTGCATCATGAAACCTGTGTAAACTCATGATTTAACAATCGATAATACTCTCAGTGACACTAATTAGACGAATTCCAAACGTTTTTGCACAACCATTAGATATGTCCGAGATCCATTTGTGTATTGCGCGTTTAGACAAATGCCTGATGAAAGAGACAGAAATGAATTTTAATACTGTTTTCTTAACTTTTGTTATTTACGGGGGATTTTTGTCTCCTGCCGGGGGATGGCTCTAAATTCCGGGGAATTCCACCCCTCCTGATATGGCATGTACATTTAACATAGCATATATAAAATTTTCCCTCATAACCTATATTGCATTTGATCACACTACAAACAAAACTTCCCTAACAACAATTTTCTTATGCTGCTAACCTATAAGGCTTCTTGTTCCCATTTATATATGCCAATGGACAAAAGTCTTGACCGGTAGGAAGATTGTAACTTTTTGCATTCTAGTTTTCAACACGTTACTCTACCGGCAGTGCTGGCTCAAATTCCAAATTCCTCTTTACATTGAATGCATATAAATGTCCTCTTTCCATTGATACCAAATTTTTGCAGGTAGAGTAATGGCATTTTTGGATTTTACACATTTAAAAGGTATTATGGAAAACCATACCGGACAAAACTTTTGTCCATAAGTATATATGTTGGTTTTACAGTATAAGCATTCCTTTTGCAAGCATTTTCTGCATTCTTTTTTGAATTTCCATTTCTTGAGAACATGTTGAGAGATTTCTTCTATGATTTTCACTCTAACAATCATTTGTATTTTCTTCCAAAATATTGTTTTGAATTCGTTTACTTTTCCAATATTGTGTCATAATTAACAGATGCACTCACTCCTGAGGCAAGTTCTGAACGTTCTGTTGTAACAGTCCGATATTGTGTTTTATTTCCAACAGTGTAAAATGGTTTGAACTTGTAGATTAATGATAGTCTACTTTCTTTGGCTAACTATTAGAGCTGGAACATAATTCACTGTCCCTCTTTCCAATACAATTTCATTTCAATGTTCTTGTTCTGACATATTCCACTTCTGATGAAAGTTTTTTAAATGCATCTGGATTATTGATGTTAATACCAGTATATTCTTAGTAGTGAAGATCATTGTAATGTATGTGATTTAATCTTGAAGTCTTCATCAAAAAGCAGAGTTTTCAACTTGGATCCCTGAAATCTGAAAGGAATATACACAAGCTGTCAATTTTATTCATAATGGGCTAATCCACATGAAACAATTTGTAACACACATCTTATCTTTATGCTGTTCTAACTCAATATTTGATACACTTAAGTAGTTTGTTTCACATGATTTTGTTAAAAACCAGCTCCCCTCCAAAAGATAATGGACTAATCTAGACATGACATATGTCACTCATCTCTGAAATTTATTGATTAACATATATACAGTTTCAAGTCATTATCTCGAACACAAGATTTTGTACAAACCTACTTACAAACTAAATGAACTGATCCACATGAAAAACGTATAACACATATCTTCATTTCAATTTAAACATATTTGTAGTTTCAAGTTATTATCTTCAAAACTGACGAAGTACTGTGCCCCAAAAGATTATGTAAAATTCTGCTTCTTTCATAAAAAATGGACTAATCCACATGAAAAATATGTCACGTACATCCAGATTTCATGCCAAACAATATTTAAGTTTCATGTCAATATCTTCAAAACTGTAAAAGTCTGTACAAGATTTTATTTAAACCTGCTCCCCCTCCAAAAATGGACTGATAAACTTGAAAATATGTCACACACATCTACATCTTAGCATATGTTTGAAGTTTATCAGAAACTGTATCAGAAACTTTTTGCAACAGACCACCTGACCAACGAACCAGATGACGACTCCCTATATAGCCCCAAATTTCGTTTGAGGGGGTTTAAAAAAGACTTGATGCTTGTTGGCAACATGTTAAGCCACAGACTTATTTTTTGTCACAAACCAGAATTGTCATAAAAGAGAAGCATGAGCCCAAAGTATGCGCATGACATTGAACAATGACTGAACTTCAAGGTTGGGCATAACCCAATTTCAAATACATGTCTGATAATAATGGCCAAATTATGGTCAAGACACAAAACTGGAATTAATGGACCTTTTTGCACAGTGTGACTACCATATGCAACTACTAACCAGAAACTGTTACCTTGACCTTTAAAATAGGAACTGGGGTTTGCACATGACACTTCACCTTAATGAACATTCACGCCCAATATAAACAAGATTGCTCAATCCAAAGTCAAAATAATTAGCTTGACAAGAACTGAGGTAACCTTTGACCCTTACTGCGACCTTGACCTTTTGAAATGGGGACCTGGGCTTTGCTTAGACACTCCGTCTCACTGTGGAAAAAATTACAAAATATGAACAAAATTGCTAAATGAATGTGAAAGTTAATGTCCAGACAAGATCTGATTTGGCCTTTGTCTACTGAGACCTTGACCTTTCAGATGAACAAGATTGCACAATGCATACCAAAGTTTTGGGCCTGACAAGATCTGACATGATTTTTGACTCAAAACTGTGACCTTGACCTTGAAGATGGGAACCTGTGGTTTGAGTGTAACACTCCATCTCACTGAGGTTAACATTCATTCAAATTATAATTCAGATGGTTCAGTTCATGTCAAAGTTATGAGATGGACAAGCTCTGACCTTGACCTTTGAGATGAGAATCTGGGTGAACATTGTGAGTGACACTGTTTCCCTGAGATTAATATTCAAACCAAATATAAACAAGAAATTTGGCCCTGCCATGAAACAAGTTTTTTTCAATGTTTTTAAAGTCATCCTCCAAACTGAAGTTATTAAGCAGTTATGGGCCATAACTTATGGCCCGAAATCCAATCACAAGCTAGGTCTTCATGCAAGCTTGCTATATCAAAAGTTTCAATAAGATTGGTTTATTCAAACTGAAATATCTGACCAAAACTTTTTTCTATTTTAGTAACAGAGACATTGACCCAATCTAATCCCAAGCTAAGTTTGCACATAAACTACCTACAACAAAATATCAGCAAAATACCTCTATTTAAACACAAATTATTTTGTGGAAACTATTTGTCTCTTTTAAGTAACAGTGACCTGGAACTTGGCCCAACTGGCCAATAGCTAGGTCTTCATGCAAGCTTGCTAAATACAAAGTTTCAGCAAGATTGGTTTATTAGAACTGAAGTTATTGACTGGAAACTGTTTTCTATTTTTAGTAACAGTGCCCTTGACCTTGATGCTACTGGCCCCAAATGCAATCCCATGCTAGGTCTTTATGCAAGTTTGCTATATCCAAAGTTTCAGTAAGATTGGTTTATCCAAACTGAAGTTATTTGTGTGGTACCTTTTTTCCTTCTTTCCTTCCAGGGCACATCTTTTTGCAATACAAAGAGGATGCCTGCAACTTCCACCAACCTGTCTCTTCACACAAATTTGCTGAAAACAAATAATATGGAATGTATTTATAAATGACATCCATTAAAATTTGGGCCCAAGATCATGAAACTTAATCAGGAGACCAGTCTCAAATCTCAAGCATCTGATTGGCTGAAATGGCAACCAGTAAGCATTTCAGCCAATCAGATGCTTGAGATCTGAGACTGGTCTCCAAACTTAGTTTAATGGTCTTGGACCCTGAATGATCATTATTTGATACAGATGCTTAATGTTGTACTGTAAAGAAATAATTATAAAATGAGCTATTTTGCTGAAAAAAGACCAACCAGGCTTTGTTCTTTAAGGTAACCGCAGTATAAGAGAACTTGGCTTGGCAAGTGTTAAGTTGGTGTACACTGGGAATCTTGTTAAATACCCCATCTCATAATTCAGAGCACATCTTTCTGCGGGCAATGTTCCTGTATAAGATGAATTTCTGATAATGGCTTTTTCTGTTATGTGCAAGAATATTAAAGTTCTGATATAAATGTATGAATTTAAAGCTATAATATACTGAGTGACGTGGCTTTCTAGACTTGGTCGCATCGTGTACACAGTTGTCCCAGCATTAGTTGTCTCCACTGCAATTCCTCCTGAAGGACAGCAATCACCCGTAGGCTAAAATTATATTAAGCATACTTCAATTTATTTAAAAAATTATCAATTTATTATGAATGTTCCCAAAAATAAAAGCTAAAGAAACTTGATTTTTAGAAAGGTCTTTATACAAAATAATCAGTTCCTTTGATAAATATTTATCAATCATGATTATCTTTTAACAGGAAAAAATCAAAGGATTCCACTCCTTCCATAGTTTAATTAAAAAAAATTTCTCCAGTCAGAAGAAATGTATGTATAATACATGACCACCAAACAACTACTAATCTGGTGTGATGATGATGGCAGGTAATGGCAAATGTATCCACTAACTACAGAAATCTGGTTAATCATACATTATCTCTAGAAACTCCCAAATAAAAAAAAACATAAAATAAAAAATATGCTTACCATTTTAACAGTTAGTTGGCATATCTTTCTTTCTGTAAGGTTCTAGAACTATCCACACAAGTTTTTGCCATTCCACAATTGGACAGGCTCTTTTCACAAATGGACATCAGCCTCAATCACTCTGCAGCAGAGTTATCAGCTCCTTTTCTACTCAAATGGAGTACAGCTCCTTTTCTACTCAAATGGAGTACGATCACCAGTAAAGTAGAGTTGTGTCTAAAACCCCAGTGCAGAGCTACATGAAAAATAATATTTCAACTTTTATTGCTATAAATTAAAACTAGAATGTGTCATAGGACACTCATGCTCCCACTACTACAACATTTGTAATAAAGGGCCATAACTCTGGTAAAAATGGTTGCAGGAAAAAATATTTTCTTTACAATCATCTACCAATCCTGCTTTATCATCTGAGCAAATTTGAAAGAAATCTGCCCAATAGTTAATGCGGAGTTGATGCCACAACTTTTGGGGGACGTACGTACATACGGACAAGTGCAACTCTATATGCCTCCCATTTTGTGGGGGCATACAAAAAGTTAAAATAACATAATAGTTTTAAGCGCTACAGGAATAGATAGTTGACAATCACATCTTTAACAATTTCAACCTTTTACTCCATGGATATGCCATTAATCACATGGTCAACAAAATCTAGATCTGTATGCAGATCTGTGCAGTCTGACCAGGATCTACACATTTTAAATAACCTCGGGGATCTGAAAGTGACTAGTGCAGATTTACAGAGTGACAAGTGTTAAACTCACTGCAAGGGTCTTCACACAGCTCTTTGGTACTGCTGGTTCTTTGGTTGTACTTTCTGAACAATGGCTTGCTCTGCAGGGCAGCACTTCGCAACACATCACATTGTTATTTGGAGAAGTAGAAAGAACTATGTCCATAACATTCCTGAAAACAAACACTCAGTGCAATGATATTAAATCCAAATACATACAAATATGTTTACACTTATCTTACACATTCCTAAGATTAAAGTCTTCATTGCATTTGACATCAATTGGTCCGGATAATGGCTTCAGCAGATCTGTGCACAAACTATTGGCCAGTGTACATATTTTCAGGGCTGCACAAACGCACTAGCCTGATGCCCGGGACAAGCTGAAAATCGGATCGGACAACCTCAGTTTTTCCAACCACTTGTAAGTGGGCTAGATCAATTTTTTTAGGCCACTTGTAAGTGGGCTAGCTCAATATTGCGGTGCAGTGTTGTAACAATTTTTTTGTCTTGTGACATTGACAGGCACACCTTTTACCCAAAGTTACTGCAGACAAGAATTTGGTGTTCCACAGAACACATGGTCGCCTAAAAGGATCCCTATGTGACTACCTGCTATCACAGGCATCACAAAAAAAATTTGATTATTGGCTTTGTTGTTCCAACAGCCATTAAACAAGCTGTGATAACACAAATTGTAAAATTTTAGTAATAAGAATATTTTAATGAAATGCACTTAAACAGTCAAAATGTTTTTAGTACCCTGGTAAACGTGATAAAATATTGATTCAATCCTTGAAATTTTCTTCCTTCATTTGTAAGAATTGATGAAATTTGATTCAATCCTTAAAATTTTCTTCCTTCATTTGTAATTGTGATTACAGAACCAGCTTTTCGCTTTTTTAGTCACATTTCTGAAAATCAGAGTTTCATTAATATTTTTGAAAACTAACAAAATATTTAACATATGCAAATATACTCATCAGACAGCCTTGTTAATGGGTTCAAAGTATTTGCATCCAACGGCCTTGTTAATGGGTTGAGTCCAGATTGAGGCTTAACATTTAAAAAAAAACTGCCGCATATTGAATATCATAGAATAACAAGATGCTTGCAAACATACAGAATTATAAACTGACTCATATAAAAATGTACATGGTCCTTTAAAAGAATTTAAGTGCTCTGGTTTTATTTACATGTAATCACATCTTTTTTTTTATTCTGCTGTAGTTCCATGAAATCTAAATTTTTGTATGAATATGTTGAAAAAAAAAGAGAATTGATACTGAAATCAGAAGCAGCAGATACATCAGTATTGTTCAATTCAATGACACCCTATAATTGGGCCTTCCTCGGCAAGTGCATGGATTACAGAAAGTGATAGGAGTTTGCTTCTTGTAGTATTTTATTTAACTTACTTCATAGACAAGTATAGTAGAATGTAAAGAGCATCAGCCAGACATCTTATTGTGGTCTGCCTCAATTATATATTTTGTTTTATGTAAATTTGACACCTACACATATTTATGTTCCTAAGTTTCTGTTACACCACTGGTGAGATGTTGATTTAACAAGTAAATGATTATTTTTTACTGAACTACACATCAATTCTTTGGATTATCAAACAATTTATGATATGAGCCTGCATCTCCAAGTATATGTTTGTAGTAGTGTCCTTGACAGGTAGCCTCACTAGCTCAATTGGTAGAGCGACAGCACAGTAAGCCAGAGGTCCGAGGTTCGAACCCTGGTAAAGGCCTACACATTTTCTCCTGTTTCATTTGGTGCCCAGTAGAAATTGATTTACCCTTGAAGCTCTACTGGGCGAAGCATTGGCTGGGGTAGTCAATCTTAACCTGCGTTATAAAGACATTTACCGATTAAGTGGCTTGTCTCATTTAGAAGGGAGGAATCTAGTAGCGTCCTCAACAGGTAGCCTCGGTAGCTCAATTGGAAGAGTGATGGCACGGTAAGCCGCAGGTCTGATGTTCGAATCCTGGTCGAGGCCTACACATTTTCTCCCTCCTGTTTCATTTGGTGGCCAGTGTAAATCCATTTACCCTTGGAGCTCTACTAGGCGAAGCAATGGCTGGGGTAGTTGTTCCCAACCTGCATTGTTTAGACATTTGCCGATATAGTGGCTTGTCTCATTTAGAAGTGAGGAATGTAGTAGCGTCCTAGACAGGTAGCCTCGGGACGCTAGCTCAATTGGTAGAGGGACAGCACGGTAAGCCAGAGGTCCGAGGTTCAAATCCTGGTCGAGGCCTACACATTTTCTCCCTCCTGTTTCATGTTCAACAAGTGGTGGCACCGGGTAGAAATGACTGATAGTAAATAAACTATGAAAACAGGAGTAAAACCAAATATGTTTTTTAACAATTTACCATACACTGGCAAAATCTTGCTGGATATATCCCATGCTACTGGCTACTATACAGTGTAGGCGTAGGAAAACTCCTGCCAAGAGAACATATGGGATCTGCTGTCTTCTGCTACATATCTGAAATTAAATAGGATGATTCTGCTTTTTGTAAGATATTTACCTATCTCAGGTGTAGCTTTTTAACAATGGATGGATCTGTTTCAAACACAACAATAATCAGAGTTGAATGAGTTGACTGCTACTGTAAAATGATTATAAATCAAGAAGCCAAATGTGTCACAACATAACATATTATGTCAGAAAAACAATCGGCGTCACACGGTAATATCTTTAAGCAAAAATACTCCAAAGCGCGGCACAACCAACTACTGTTTATCCGAAATTACATACACTTGAAGTTTTACTCGCGCGAAGCTGTGATAAAAATCAACACTAAACAGCTCGAGAGGCAAATTATCGAAACGGAACGGCCATTATGCAAACATCTAAAACTATACTTCATCTCTTACGCCAACATGCAGCTACAGCCAGCCAAGACTCGAAAGAATTGCCGAGAAAAATTATTCTCGTGACGCTGACTTGAATTTTAAAACGTCACGGGAGGTCATTAGTCTAATCTGAATACCCTCCCCTCTCTCTTCGTTCAAGTCCGGTCGGCTTTTCCCGGCTTTTCCCGTATTATCTGACGTGACGTCAGTAGTCACATGACTTTTTATTAGCAGGTGCGATTTGGGCGACGGTAGACCAAACTGCCTCTCATTGATTCAGGAATGGTATTAATCTGAAGAAGCGCATTAAAGGTTCCATGTTTACCGCCATATGCAAACCTCCGTTTGGTATGGATCAAAATTGTACTGTTTATTGGTGTAAAAACTGAGTTTAGCTCAAGTCGAGGCTATGCAGCGGGGGCAATAATAGGAATTTCCATTACTGCCATGAACAGGCTCAATCAAACCGAGCCTCCATTTTTTCATATTTGTCGTGTTAGGTGGCTTTCTTAAAATTTCCTTTTCATCTTTTGCAATAATTAAAGCGACCACTTCAGACACGAAGCAAACTTCCCTGATCTAAATCTTTCCATTAAAGATGGTTACATCACTACTAGAATATATGATAAACCAGAATATTAAATATTTTAAAACATTCTGGTAGACATGCTATTTCTA
>JAZAYU010000681.1:0-17274 GCA_038501625.1 Corbicula japonica | reverse complement strand
ACCGCTGCCTACAAAAACTTTGTTTATTGAGTAAATACGGTTCTTTCAACCTTTTTTTCGGTTGAAAACATGAACAGTTTTAGATATTTGCACTTCTATAACGCGATATCTAAACAATTACGAAATTCAAAGTGAACACTTTCTAAAGGTTAACATCAAAAGTATTTCAAGTGAAATGTTTCAGTTATGGTTAGAGAGGCAGTTTGGTCTACCGTCGCCCAAATCGCACCTGCTAATAAAAAGTCATGTGACTACTGACGTCACGTCAGATAATACGGGAAAAGCCGACCGGACTTGAACGAAGAGAGAGGGGAGGTTATTCAGATTAGACTAATGACCTCCGGTGCCGTTTTAAAATTCAAGTCAGCGTCACGAGAATAATTTTTCTCGGCAATTCTTTCGAGTCTTGGCTGGCTGTAGCTGCATGTTGGCGTAAGAGATGAAGTATAGTTTGAGATGTTTGCATAATGGCCGTTCCGTTTCGATAATTTGCCTCTCGAGCTGTTTAGTGTTGATTTTTATCACAGCTTCGCGCGAGTAAAACTTCAAGTGTATGTAATTTCGGATAAACAGTAGTTGGTTGTGCCGCGCTTTGGAGTATTTTTTGCTTAAAGATATTACCGCGTGACGCCGATTGTTTTTCTGACATAATATGTTATGTTGTGACACATTTGGCTTCTTGATTTATAATCATTTTACAGTAGCAGTCAACTCATTCAACTCTGATTATTGTGCTTGAAACAGATCCATCCATTGTTAAAAAGCTACACCTGAGATAGGTAAATATCTTACAAAAAGCAGAATCATCCTATTTAATTTCAGATATGTAGCAGAAGACAGCAGATCCCATATGTTCTCTTGGCAGGAGTTTTCCTACGCCTACACTGTATAGTAGCCAGTAGCATGGGATATATCCAGCAAGATTTTGCCAATGTATGGTAAATTGTTAAAAAACATATTTGGTTTTACTCCTGTTTTCATAGTTTATTTACTATCAGTCATTTCTACCCGGTGCCACCACTTGTTGAACATGAAACAGGTGGGAGAATGTGTAGGCCTCGACCAGGATTTGAACCTCGGACCTCTGGCTTACCGTGCTGTCCCTCTACCAATTGAGCTAGCGTCCCGAGGCTACCTGTCTAGGACGCTACTACATTCCTCACTTCTAAATGAGACAAGCCACTATATCGGCAAATGTCTAAACAATGCAGGCTGGGAACAACTACCCCAGCCATTGCTTCGCCTAGTAGAGCTCCAAGGGTAAATGGATTTACACTGGCCACCAAATGAAACAGGAGGGAGAAAATGTGTAGGCCTCGACCAGGATTCGAACATCAGACCTGCGGCTTACCGTGCCATCACTCTTCCAATTGAGCTACCGAGGCTACCTATTGAGGACGCTACTAGATTCCTCCCTTCTAAATTAGACAAGCCACTTAATCGGTAAATGTCTTTGTAACGCAGGTTAAGATTGACTACCCCAGCCAATGCTTCGCCCAGTAGAGCTTCAAGGGTAAATCAATTTCTACTGGGCACCAAATGAAACAGGAGAAAATGTGTAGGCCTTTACCAGGGTTCGAACCTCGGACCTCTGGCTTACTGTGCTGTCGCTCTACCAATTGAGCTAGTGAGGCTACCTGTCAAGGACACTACTACAAACATATACTTGGAGATGCAGGCTCATATCATAAATTGTTTGATAATCCAAAGAATTGATGTGTAGTTCAGTAAAAAATAATCATTTACTTGTTAAATCAACATCTCACCAGTGGTGTAACAGAAACTTAGGAACATAAATATGTGTAGGTGTCAAATTTACATAAAACAAAATATATAATGAGGCAGACCACAATAAGATGTCTGGCTGATGCTCCAGGCCTGCCAAATCTCCGGATTTTATCCGGAATCTCAGGATTTTAAGTTACTTCTCCGGATCTCCGGATTTATAGTCAAAATCTCCGGATTTCTATGAAATTGCAAATAATATAGATTAATTAAACCTAATTTAAAAGTTGTGCAATGAACGTAATAGTTATTCTACTGCAGTCTCACATTTCCTGTTTATTACTAGATAACGAGGACGTGGTCAGTTACATGCAGTCTCATGCCTCTGGCACAACTATACAATAACCGCGTGTCATAAACTAAACAAGGGGCTCGATGTTTCACCTGCCTTTATCTTTTTTCACTGCATGTTCATTCTAATATTGTCAAAAGCAGGTCTTAACAGTTAAAACAAGAAGGGTAAAAATAGACATAAGTCATTTTAAAACATGTTCTTCAACCATTTCTAACGAAATCGGCAAAAATCATTTATAACATTCTTTGGAGAATATAATTACAAAGAAAACTATCAGAAAATCATCATCATCATTATCATCATTTTTGTTCAGTAACAGTCCTAATGAACAGCAGAAACAAAACATTTAAACAACAACAACATAAGCACCATCATCGTCGTCGTCATCATCATTGACATCTTCAGACAAAATCTCCGGATTTTTAATGAAGAAGTTTTGGCAGGCCTGATGCTCTTTACATTCTACTATACTTGTCTATGAAGTAAGTTAAATAAAATAATACAAGAAGCAAACTCCTATCACTTTCTGTAATCCATGCACTTCAACTCGGCATTAACTATTGGGCAGATTTCTTTCAAATTTGCTCAGATGATAAAGCAGGATTGGTAGATGATTGTAAAGAAAATATTTTTTCCTGCAACCATTTTTACCAGAGTTATGGCCCTTTATTACAAATGTTGTAGTAGTGGGAGCATGAGTGTCCTATGACACATTCTTGTTTTAATTTATAGCAATAAAAGTTGAAATATTATTTTTCATGTAGCTCTGCAATGGGGTTTTAGACACAACTCTACTTTACTGGTGATCATACTCCATTTGAGTAGAAAAGGAGCTGTACTCCATTTGAGTAGAAAAGGAGCTGATAACTCTGCTGCAGAGTGATTGAGGCTGATGTCCATTTGTGAAAAGAGCCTGTCCAATTGTGGAATGGCAAAAACTTGTGTGGATAGTTCTAGAACCTTACAGAAAGAAAGATATGCCAACTAACTGTTAAAATGGTAAGCATATTTTTTATTTTATTTTTTTTTTATTTGGGAGTTTCTAGAGATAATGTATGATTAACCAGATTTCTGTAGTTAGTGGATACATTTGCCATTACCTGCCATCATCATCACACCAGATTAGTAGTTGTTTGGTGGTCATGTATTATACATACATTTCTTTTGACTGGAGAAATTTTTTTTAATTAAACTATGGAAGGAGTGGAATCCTTTGATTTTTTCCTGTTAAAAGATAATCATGATTGATAAATATTTATCAAAGGAACTGATTATTTTGTATAAAGACCTTTCTAAAAATCAAGTTTCTTTAGCTTTTATTTTTGGGAACATTCATAATAAATTGATAATTTTTTAAATAAATTGAAGTATGCTTAATATAATTGTAGCCTACGGGTGATTGCTGTCCTTCAGGAGGAATTGCAGTGGAGACAACTGATGCTGGGACAACTGTGTACACGATGCGACCAAGTCTAGAAAGCCACATCACTCAGTATATTATAGCTTTAAATTCATACATTTATATCAGAACTTTAATATTCTTGCACATAACAGAAAAAGCCATTATCAGAAATTCATCTTATACAGGAACATTGCCCGCAGAAAGATGTGCTCTGAATTATGAGATGGGGTATTTAACAAGATTCCCAGTGTACACCAACTTAACACTTGCCAAGCCAAGTTCTCTTATACTGCGGTTACCTTAAAGAACAAAGCCTGGTTGGTCTTTTTTCAGCAAAATAGCTCATTTTATAATTATTTCTTTACAGTACAACATTAAGCATCTGATCAAATAATGATCATTCAGGGTCCAAGACCATTAAACTAAGTTTGGAGACCAGTCTCAGATCTCAAGCATCTGATTGGCTGAAATGCTTACTGGTTGCCATTTCAGCCAATCAGATGCTTGAGATTTGAGACTGGTCTCCTGATAAAGTTTCATGATCTTGGGCCCAAATTTTAATGGATGTCATTTATAAATACATTCCATATTATTTGTTTTCAGCAAATTTGTGTGAAGAGACAGGTTGGTGGAAGTTGCAGGCATCCTCTTTGTATTGCAAAAAGATGTGCCCTGGAAGGAAAGAAGGAAAAAAGGTACCACACAAATAACTTCAGTTTGGATAAACCAATCTTACTGAAACTTTGGATATAGCAAACTTGCATAAAGACCTAGCATGGGATTGCATTTGGGGCCAGTAGCATCAAGGTCAAGGGCACTGTTACTAAGAATAGAAAACAGTTTCCAGTCAATAACTTCAGTTCTAATAAACCAATCTTGCTGAAACTTTGTATTTAGCAAGCTTGCATGAAGACCTAGCTATTGGCCAGTTGGGCCAAGTTCCAGGTCACTGTTACTTAAAAGAGACAAATAGTTTCCACAAAATAATTTGTGTTTAAATAGAGGTATTTTGCTGATATTTTGTCGTAGGTAGTTTATGTGCAAACTTAGCTTGGGATTAGATTGGGTCAATGTCTCTGTTACTAAAATAGAAAAAAGTTTTGGTCAGATATTTCAGTTTGAATAAACCAATCTCCTTGAAACTTTTGATATAGCAAGCTTGCATGAAGACCTAGCTTGTGATTGGATTTCGGGCCATAAGTTATGGCCCATAACTGCTTAATAACTTCAGTTTGGAGGATGACTTTAAAAACATTGAAAAAAACTTGTTTCATGGCAGGGCCAAATTTCTTGTTTATATTTGGTTTGAATATTAATCTCAGGGAAACAGTGTCACTCACAATGTTCACCCAGATTCTCATCTCAAAGGTCAAGGTCAGAGCTTGTCCATCTCATAACTTTGACATGAACTGAACCATCTGAATTATAATTTGAATGAATGTTAACCTCAGTGAGATGGAGTGTTACACTCAAACCACAGGTTCCCATCTTCAAGGTCAAGGTCACAGTTCTGAGTCAAAAATCATGTCAGATCTTGTCAGGCCCAAAACTTTGGTATGCATTGTGCAATCTTGTTCATCTGAAAGGTCAAGGTCTCAGTAGACAAAGGCCAAATCAGATCTTGTCTGGACATTAACTTTCACATTCATTTAGCAATTTTGTTCATATTTTGTAATTTTTTCCACAGTGAGACGGAGTGTCTAAGCAAAGCCCAGGTCCCCATTTCAAAAGGTCAAGGTCGCAGTAAGGGTCAAAGGTTACCTCAGTTCTTGTCAAGCTAATTATTTTGACTTTGGATTGAGCAATCTTGTTTATATTGGGCGTGAATGTTCATTAAGGTGAAGTGTCATGTGCAAACCCCAGTTCCTATTTTAAAGGTCAAGGTAACAGTTTCTGGTTAGAAGTTGCATATGGTAGTCACATTGTGCAAAAAGGTCCATTAATTCCAGTTTTGTGTCTTGACCATAATTTGGCCATTATTATCAGACATGTATTTGAAATTGGGTTATGCCCAACCTTGAAGTTCAGTCATTGTTCAATGTCATGCGCATACTTTGGGCTCATGCTTCTCTTTTATGACAATTCTGGTTTGTGACAAAAAATAAGTCTGTGGCTTAACATGTTGCCAACAAGCATCAAGTCTTTTTTAAACCCCCTCAAATGAAATTTGGGGCTATATAGGGAGTTGTCATCTGGTTCGTTGGTCAGGTGGTCTGTTGCAAAAAGTTTCTGATACAGTTTCTGATAAACTTCAAACATATGCTAAGATGTAGATGTGTGTGACATATTTTCAAGTTTATCAGTCCATTTTTGGAGGGGGAGCAGGTTTAAATAAAATCTTGTACAGACTTTTACGGATTTGAAGATATTGACATGAAACTTAAATATTGTTTGGCATGAAATCTGGATGTACGTGACATATGGATTGTGGATTAGTCCATTTTTTATGAAAGAAGCAGAATTTTACATAATCTTTTGGGGCACAGTACTTCGTGAGTTTTGAAGATAATAACTTGAAACTACAAATATGTTTAAATTGAAATGAAGATATGTGTTATACGTTTTTCATGTGGATCAGTTCATTTAGTTTGTAAGTAGGTTTGTACAAAATCTTGTGTTTGAGATAATGACTTGAAACTGTATATATATGTTAATCAATAAATTTCAGAGATGAGTGACATATGTCATGTCTAGATTAGTCCATTATCTTTTGGAGGGGAGCTGGTTTTTAACAAAATCATGTGAAACAAACTACTTAAGTGTATCAAATATTGAGTAAGAACAGCATAAAGATAAGATGTGTGTTACAAATTGTTTCATGTGGATTAGCCCATTATGAATAAAATTGACAGCTTGTGTATATTCCTTTCAGATTTCAGGGATCCAAGTTGAAAACTCTGCTTTTTGATGAAGACTTCAAGATTAAATCACATACATTACAATGATCTTCACTACTAAGAATATACTGGTATTAACATCAATAATCCAGATGCATTTAAAAAAACTTTCATCAGAAGTGGAATATGTCAGAACAAGAACATTGAAATGAAATTGTATTGGAAAGAGGGACAGTGAATTATGTTCCAGCTCTAATAGTTAGCCAAAGAAAGTAGACTATCATTAATCTACAAGTTCAAACCATTTTACACTTGGAAATAAAACAGAATATCGGACTGTTACAACAGAACGTTCAGAACTTGCCTCAGGAGTGAGTGCATCTGTTAATTATGACACAATATTGGAAAAGTAAACGAATTCAAAACAATATTTTGGAAGAAAATACAAATGATTGTTAGAGTGAAAATCATAGAAGAAATCTCTCAACATGTTCTCAAGAAATGGAAATTCAAAAAAGAATGCAGAAAATGCTTGCAAAAGGAATGCTTATACTGTAAAACCAACATATATACTTATGGACAAAAGTTTTGTCCGGTATGGTTTTCCATAATACCTTTTAAATGTGTAAAATCCAAAAATGCCATTACTCTACCTGCAAAAATTTGGTATCAATGGAAAGAGGACATTTATATGCATTCAATGTAAAGAGGAATTTGGAATTTGAGCCAGCACTGCCAGTAGAGTAAAGTGTTGAAAACTAGAATGCAAAAAGTTACAATCTTCCTACCGGTCAAGACTTTTGTCCATTGGCATATATAAATGGGAACAAGAAGCCTTATAGGTTAGCAGCATAAGAAAATTGTTGTTAGGGAAGTTTTGTTTGTAGTGTGATCAAATGCAATATAGGTTATGAGGGAAAATTTTATATATGCTATGTTAAATGTACATGCCATATCAGGAGGGGGTGGAATTCCCCGGAATTTAGAGCCATCCCCCGGCAAGAGACAAAAATCCCCCGTAAATAACAAAAGTTAAGAAAACAGTATTAAAATTCATTTCTGTCTCTTTCATCAGGCATTTGTCTAAACGCGCAATACACAAATGGATCTCGGACATATCTAATGGTTGTGAAAAAACGTTTGGAATTCGTCTAATTAGTGTCACTGAGAGTATTATCGATTGTTAAATCATGAGTTTACACAGGTTTCATGATGCAGAAATACTTAAATGCTTAGCAGTTAAACTTTGGTTTTACATATAAATGCAATCTGATTAAAATCATCTCCTAAAAACCGCTACGCTATCAGGATCTGACGACGAGTAACTAAAACGTGCTTTTATCACTAACCCTTTGAACCAATCAGATTGTCGCCTACAAAATCGCAAAAGTGAAAGTAAACATAGTATTTAAAACCACGGAAAGTGTTTACAGCCTGTTTAATACATATTTACAGAAGACACATGTATATATGTAGTATTGCATTTATTTCTAATGTAATGAGATCTTCAGATCAGTTTGTGAACCTTATAAATCATGCTTCCCGTGTTGACAATTTCTAAAAATAGTAATCGGGGAAAACCGCTATAGCTTATGTACGGTGTCTGCGGGCCGTCATCAGATCTAACAGTTTGTTAGATGTGACTTTAGTGAGATTGCATATAAATGCTTTTTATCATATTCAATTAGTGATGGCCAATGGGATATAGAAATAAACCTTTAAAGTTCAGTACTTATTAAGCATGTCAGAATGGATCAGTTTATAAAGGCCCACTTTTTATAATTTTAAGAAAACAGTTGCTATAAACAATAATAAGAACTTAGTAATTAAAAGTGCGCCTCATATGTGATCATTGTTAATGCTGTCCACTTCTTTCATGTTGATACCAAATACATTTAGCTGGAAAATACATTCACAGCTGGATCAATGGTATAATGTCTGAATTGTTTTTCCAGTTAACCCTTTCCTCCATACAATTGTCACGCCTTTATTGCATGGGCAAACAGAATCAGCTGGCACATCTTTGCTGTCTGATCAGGATCTACACTTTTGATTTATTAGGTTATTTCTGACCAAAAGGCATTCAGTGTAAATCCTGATAAGAAGGCACTATTGTTCCAACAGATCTTGATCTACACTGGTTGCATATGTGATATAATGAGTATATATGGAGTAAAGGGTTAAAAGAACAAATGTCTGTGGATACAATACTTTTTAACAAAATGTATCACTTTATTTGTTTTCATAATCAAATTAATATAAGAACACCTAATTAAGCCAATTGTATTTTACTGCATCTCTCTTTATGATATGTTTTCCTGTAAACTATAGACTTTTCTCTGTGAAAATAATTTTGAAACAGCAGATTATCACCTCCATTTTCACTGTTCTTTTCAAGCTAGTATCCATGCAGGCATCATATTCCAAATGGGAACATATAAATAACTGGTTCAAGATTGAGACTGTCGAACACTATCATAGCATCATAAACAAAAACATTTTGGTGCAATTTCATAAATTGTCAATATAAAGCAAACTATTGAAGCAAAAATTAAATTGAGGATATCTATTTTACCAGTGTAAGGTAGAAATAGTTTAAATTTTGAATTTCAGGATAATTTGTATTCAATCATAGATACCTCAATCATGAATACATTAATTTTGGTGCTCATTCTGTGAAAAAATGTATATACATGTATCTTCATTGAAATATCTTTTTGATTTTCCAATATTTACTTCTGTTTGGTAATATTTTATGTTTTCTTGCAGCTTTTTGTTGAATTTGGATTTGCATCATCAGATGATTCAAGATCTGTCACCCTTTCGAAGAAAATGCTATACATTGGGACCACTTTGTTCGTCTGTCTGTCCGTCAATCACAAGAACTTAACATTGACTCTAACTTTTCCATTTTTTTAATATTTCTTATTCAAACTTTCAGATTATATTGCTCATGACAACAGGATCATGATGACCCTAAATCTTTAGGGCAGGATCACATTTTATGAGTTATATGCCTTTTTTTCTAAGATGTTGTCATGAAAACTTTGTTTGCCAAAATCATTGTCCAGGCAACAGGGTCATGATGATGCCAAAATGTTAAGGTCAAGGTCACATTGAATGAAGTTATGCCCCTTTTTGTACTTGGATTTTGTCGTGAAAATGTAACATTGGCTATAGCTTTGCCATTTCTAAACATTTCTTCATTAAAATTACAAATGATATTGCTTATGACAAGGTTGTGATGATGATATATAATAGGTTTTTTATTCTAACAAGGTACCCTAGGTTGACACCAGTGAACACCGATCTAGTATGTTCTAAAGTTTCATTTGATATTTATGTTAATAAATTTTCTGAACTGGAATTTCACTGATTCTGTAAACGTTTTCATCATCACTGTTAGTATTGCTATATAGCTGCTCATGGATAAGTAGACAGTCATAAGCATGCTACTCTGTATATACAACTAAGTATGAACTAATGGAAGAAATGGACGAATTAAAATAATTTTCCAGTGATAATTTTTAAGTTAGTAGTTCATTCATCATCACAGATAGTTCAGGTGTATCTTGTAATATTATAGTACTGTACTGTAATTGGTGTCCCATCTGTTAATCAATCATATACTAGTCTATTGATAATACTTGATATTGCTCTAAATGCAATATTAATTATAGCATGAAATGATATATTAGTTTTGTGAATTGTATTTTTGTGTAAGATAACATTTTTATATATATTCGCTTATATTGAATAAAGATAACAATAAACCAGTTTTGCTACACCTGATTTGCGAATTTGTTTAGACTTCATTTGGCTTAACACTTTACTTAATGGATTACACTGTATGCCTTAAATCATGTGCGACCAATGAAGATCCTGATCTAAGCGATCTGAGCTGGATCTACCCTTCACTTCATGATCAGAAATAACCTTATGAATCTGGGTCCCTCATTATTACACTTACAACGTGTCGGTCATCTCAAGGGTAAATAAGAGCGTACTATTTTGTTATTGTTCAAGGTAATTGTACTATAGCAGCAGTTCAGTTTCACCAAACTCTGTTATATATCCGTAAAAATAAAAAGACCGTTTGCTGACACTAATATGGTATATGTGCCAGCGCATAATAGCCTAGCACAATAATCCTGTCCTCTATTCGCTGCAGCTGATTTGGCTCAGTAGCTTGCATTTCAGTTTTTGAAAATGGGCCGAACAGTTAGAATTTTAGGAACTACAACGTTTGTATCATGAGCAGTATACTCTTTCCCTCTGCACGCCCTGTCACTGACCCATAATCACCAGAGGTTCGAGTCCTCCAAAGAAGTTAATCTCCTGAACGTACGCGACTCTATAATATTATAGTGTGTAATCATGCCAGAATTGCGTGAGATCTACACGATACCAGTGAGCGTGGAATTTTCGTGAGCAAATAGCAAATTTATAGGCGTTGTTTACGTTCATAATCTCTATTGACAGCATTACGCACATAAAACAATTGAAAAACAATGTCGGAAGCGCGGACAATACCTCTAGTCTCCCGGTCACCTGTTTCCCATTTGCGTAGTCCTTGGTTTATCATCAGTAATATTTGAAATAAAATGGTAATACAGTTTCCAACATTAAATTGCGACTTCGAAGCATCCGGAGTCCACCCAACCACGGCAAGGTTGAGATCTTTGGTGTTTAGCAGCGCCAGGATATTTCTAATGAGGAATAAGCGTATGCTACTTATAGAAGTACATGTTTACCTTTTTTTCAAACTCAACCTAACACTTAAGGTTGTTGATGTTTTGTTGCTCTAACTATTTACTCCATATATATCACGTGCGCGACCAGTACAGATCCATGTCAGCCGGCACATCCAATGGCTATCTGATCTGGATCTGCACAATTCGCTTCTTCGTCAAATATATCCTAATAAATAAAAGCGAACAGTGTAGATCCTGATCAGACCACACATCCCGGCAGATCTAGATGTCATCACATTGATAACAGCAATATCCCATGGGGTAAAGGGTTAACTTTGCAACAACAAGAAAGTTCAATGAAACTTTGAGGACTTAAAGCAAAAGTAAAGGTAAAGCTTACTGAATGTTACCACAAAACATCGTTTTTATAATTTCAAAATATGAAGTTTCTAAACTGCATTCGCTAGCTAGATCTCATTAAACTTGCTTTGGCACTTCTGAGAATCTAAAAGATTTTTGGAATGTCAAACGTGGTTAGCAGATCTCTAAATAGTACACTGAACTGTATATTTATTGACTAATTTCATTATATAGGATACCACTCAAGTCAGTCGCTATTTGGGTAGCACAAGAATTAGTGTACTGAATAATAGTGGACAGTTGCACACTAGATTGTTATCATCAATCATGTACTGGAAAAGTACTTTTGAATCCTCCATATATTAATCATTAAAATCGTTACTTTATAGACATTCAAAAGAGCAAGAGCCTTCAATCTATTTTACAATAGTAAGAAGAATTAAATCAATTATCAACATTATAATCATTTATGAACGGTGTTAAAAGAAATAATGAGTAGTGCATATTTCACAATTAGGTTGTAATCAAACGTTTTTCTTTAATTGCATCTTGAGTGCACTGAACACAGCGAGGTCTCTGTACGACACGTACCGTCTTTTCAAGCCAAATAAAAATACATATTATTTCTGTAAAGGAATAGGTATAACTTGAAATACTGGAGTTTCGTCTATAAGTACGCATTTTTGTACAACTGTGCACTAGTATAAACCGATAAAAATGCGTAGTAAGTGTTTAATAAGAACCTTCGTTGACGCGAAAACATATGACAATTCTGACTAATATACTTTAGTCTATACACCAGTCTAACAATATGAACACAAGATTTACTAAATTGTCCATTTTCAATCATATGTTAATATAGAACATAGTACGTTTGAGCAATTTCGCTATCGAGACAACATTATATAGTCTTATTTAACGAAAATTCAATCACGTGGTGGCCCGATATCATATAGGCCTATAGTAGCAATGTACAGGGTCTACTCTTAGTTCTGTATCGTTATACTTTCTGACATGCAGTCGGTAGGGTTCATACATACACGAAATCCTGCTGCAACTGCATGCTTGTCCATAAGTTTTGATAGTATATTTATTGCTTATGGAAGTTACTATGTTTGGTAATTGATAGTAAATTTGACAGTTGTACTTGGAAAGGTCGGAGGTACACTTTTCTGGCAAGGTATTCAATGTCAGTGGTATGAGAGGCAGTTTTTGTGCGAGGAACAAGAGAAGAGTTATACTGTTGTTTATGTTGCTGTTGGTGTGGAGGCAGTTACCTGGTATTGTTGTCAGTGGTCCTGGCAGGAAAATGTATTGTAGTCTATGGTAGATCTACTACTTTTAGATGGTTCTGAAAAGCCATTTACTGTAGTCACTAGTCAGTTCATTTAAGTCGGTGGTACTGGTACTGTTTTGGTTATCAGAATTACTTTTTAAGTATTCAAAAGGGTCCAGTCATTTTTGCCATGGTGCTGGGCTGTATTTATAGTTTCCTGCAGTTCTGGACAAAAAAGCTGTTTGCTGTGGAAGTAATTTAATGATAACTCTGCTCATAATTTCAGGTCCGTCTACAAACAAAATGTATAAAATCTTCAAAGCTTGACAAAAGACAACTAACACTAAAACATGTTCCTTTATATATTTATTTTTTATCAAACATATCACCAATACATAACAAATTCAAAAATATGATAGTGTGCAAAACAAAAATTATCAGTAGAGTCTAGACCTAAAAACAGCTTAACAAGAACCATCTATCGAGTAAATTCACATTACATTATTTTCACAAATTTGCACGAGGAAGCTAAGACTAGTGTTTTATTGCATGTAAACACTAGCAACATGATAGTCCTTTAGGAATGTAATACTAAAATAGAATTGCATTCACTAATCACTTTGTTGAAAGAATAGATAACAACCTAAGAATGTTTGTACTATATGAACCATATGGGAAATTTAAATTTTCCAAACAAGTTTTATGTCTACTTGTGATTTTGGAAACTGGAGCTCAGTGTAACTGCAATCATATGATAAATTTTATTGAGCAAATAATTCTATTTCTCCAGATTCTTGATATGTAATTACAATTACAAACTTGTTAGGTAAAAAATAAACAAGATTCTCAACACAAAACATTTTATAGTGCAATATCATTCCAAGACCAAGTTGTCAGTAAATCACTTTTGATAAACAGAATTAACAGTATACTGTGGAAGGTATCAATGATTTGACAAATGTTCTTCATATATTGGGTATTTCCACAGTATTTCTTTAAAAAGAATAAATTTAAAAAAAAACATAATAAATATCAACGTAACCAGAGATAATTTTCCACATTAATTACAGATTTCAAACCGGATGAAAACTGGATAAATGTTCACCTGTGTGTAGATAGTAATACTGAACTATTAGAGATATTGTTTAAAAACATGAGTGATTTGGCAACAACAAACATGTATTGAAAATGTAGTCAGATAAACATTACACCAACAGTAATTTTTAATCATTACAGTTGAGAAATAAAGTAGTTGCGATGAAATGATTACTTGTTTTAAGTAAGTTAATCATAATTTTTCATATTACAATCCAAATATTTTCAAATTTAATCAATACAGGTCTTTTCATGTGAAAAAAAACCCTCTACCATTGGTGGCCATGTTTATAATGAAACGAATTTGGTAGAGATTTACTGGAGGGTCACCCAAAATATTTTCTACAATAAAACAATTTTGAAATACAATCTATATCTGGAACTTCACTTAAACCTTTCCTCCATATATACACATTTTTATGCATGTGCAACCATTGTAGATCCTGATCAGCCAGCACACCTGTGCCATCTGATCAGGATCTGCATTTTATGCTTTTTGGTCAGAAATAACATAATAAATTAAAAAGAGAACAGTGTAGATCCTGATCAGATGGCACAGATGTGTGGATCTTATAGTAACGGGTTAAAATTTAATATAAGCATGGTGATCAGAAAGTTTCATAAAAAGTGTTATACCTAAGTTTTACTTTTTCAATATTTTCAGCTAATTTTCTGGGTATATACTATTAGCCCACATATTATCTAATCTGTATCTTTTGATAATTTAAATTGCAAGAATCAAGCAATCCTAGCATTTTCTTCCACAGAAAGACTTTAACTTAACAGTGGAGAACAAACAGCTCTTCATCTTTCCTGGCAGATTATCACACACAATGAAATTGGATGATTGACACCACAAAAAGTGATGATTTTAAAAATTCTGAAAATACATAGCTTACTCGATTGTATTACACAGCATACTTTATTGTATTACAAAGCTTACTTGATTGCATTACACAGCTTATTTGTTTGTATTACAAAGCTCACTTGATTGCATTACACAGCTCACTGGTTTGTATTACACACAACCCACTTGTTTGTATTACACAGTGTACTTGATTATAATATATATAACACAGCTCACTTGATTGTATTCTGGTTATAAATTTCCAAAAACACAGGGTTAGAACTCAAAATCTCGTTAGGACTTAGCCTTATTTGAAGTATTTTCATGATAATAAGGTGTTGCCATTCCACTGAAGATTCACTCAAAAAATGTTCCAAAGCCTCTGCCTGGATTCAACTTTGAACTGATCCATATATATGCTGTAAACAAATTGAAAAAGATAAGCCCTCCAAAGTTGACATTTTCAATCTAGTTGCAGTCATCACAATGGAAGCAGATCGCTGAAGAATATTTCATGCTGTTTGAAAATATGATGACTACACAACATTGCTGACATTATTTTCTCATGACTGTAACTTGGTGAATCTGAAAGAATAAACAAAATAGAAGATAACACAATGTCTAACGTCACATTTTCTTTTTATCTAAGAAACAAATGCAACTTAAATTTCCTCAAACAATACTTCCACATGTGTTAAATAAACATATTTTTGCAGAAAAGTCTACCTTAAAAAAAAAAACAACAACATAATTTTGTCAAAATGTAATACAGTTACATTACTTTGCAAAGATCAAAGCTGTAGTCATCGTAATCAATAGGGCAGTCAAACCTATATTACAGGTAATTCACATGTAAATAGATTTAAAATGTTCATATCTTAGTTGTAAGTTTTAACTATCAAGCACATAAGAATAAGTCAAGCTGATTATTTCTACTGAACAAAAACTGTAGTTTGTTGCCTGTTGGCAACACACTGAGCCTACTTACAAATATAAACAAGACTGCACAGGAAACTTTGTCTCATAAAGGTTATTATTACTGCCCAATGTAAACAAGATTGCTCAATGAGTATAAAAGTTACAGAACAGACAAGCTTTCAAATGACATATGACCACTAAATGTGACCTTGACCTTTAAGATGGGAAACTAGGGTTTGTATGCGAAATTTGTCTCATCGAGGTTAACATGCATGCCATAAATAAATAAGATTGCTTAATGCATGTTAAAGTAATGGGCAAGCAAGCTTTTACATGACCTTTGACCCATAAATGTGACCTTGACATTGAATAAGGAACCTGGGGTTTGCTTGCTACATCCCACCTGATTGACTTTATTGCCAAATATTAACAAGATGACTCAATGCTTATAAAAGTTATGTGCCAGACAGGCTTTCGCATGACCTTTGACCCTTAAATATGACCTTGACATAGAAACCTTGCATTTGACATGCTGTCTCAATAACTTATTAAATAAGGTTAACATGCATCCCAAATAAAAAAAGATTTCTCAATGAGTATTAAAGTTATGGACTGGACAATCTTTCAAATGACCATTGACCCCTAAATGTGACCTTAACCTTTGATATGGGAACCTTGGGTTTGCATCGGACAATCCATCTTACTGAGATTAACATGCAAGCCAAATATAAACAAGATTGCTTAATGCATGTTAAGGTTATGGGCCGGACAAGTTTTTACATGACTTGAAACCCCATGACCTTGACCTTTGAGGGGTTTGCACATGACACTCCGGCTCAATAAACTTGAATGCCAAATATACTCAAGATTGCTTAATGTATGTAAAAGTTACGGGCCAAACAAATCAGGACAGATGCACTAATTGACTAAGTCATGTGCACACACCGAACAGCCAATGTGACTTGAAATGCAAAACAGATCTAATCTTTTAAACCACTATCCCCTTAGTATGATGGTGAGCAAGTGAATAGTCTCAAAATGAAATATTCAGATAGAATGATCACAATACCTTCCACACAACCAAGAGGATTATCAACCAGCATTCTTAGTGTTGTGATATCATAACAGCACAGACAGCCGTCACTACTCTGAAAATTAAAAACAAATGGCATGTTATATTGTATAGAAGTATTATATTGTATAGAATTATCTGTATTTTATTTCTTTGTGAACTAGAGGCTGATCTGGGCAAACACTGGTCACCCATGGGATTTAAGCAGTATGGGTTAGACATTTTGTTAAAAAAAAACAACAACAAACAACACATATCTACAAAAGATCAAGAAATTTAAACAACATTAACATTCATGGTATTTTCCAAGTGTTGTTTTAATTATGAGTTAAGGACTGGATCAAGCATAAGGTAACAGCTATTGAGATCCAAAGGCATACCCTTCACTGTTCTGTTGAAGACTTGTGTCGCCCCCTGTGCTATGTCGGAATAAAAATGCAAGTACAAAAAGGGGCATAACTCCATCAAAGAATTTGGCATCATCATGAGCATGTTGTCATAAGCAATATAATTTGAAAGTTTTGAAAGTTTGATGTAAAAATATTAAGAAATGACAAAGTTATAGCCAACGTTAAGTTTTCATGTGAAAATCCAAGTACAAAAAGGGGCATAACTCCATCAAATGTGACCTTGACCTTGAGAATTTAGCATCATCTCGAGCATGTTGTCATAAGCAATATAATTTGAAAGTTT